>JAHZMW010004521.1:0-36805 GCA_027743745.1 Alloscopus bannaensis
CATGGCAAAAAATTCATGTCATGTCATGTAGCTCGCCATGCCATGCCATGACCCAGATCATGGCATGTAAAATCATGGCCATGCCATGGACTTGGAGCACTATTGATTAGTACGAGTATAATATGCTCTTGAGCTGTTGCACTCAACTCTGGATCGAAACACATCGATTGCGAGGTTTGCGATTGAGATTGAAACTTGTAATGTACATTACTAGAACCTGCTCTGTAAACGTAAATAAGTTTTATAATGCGTTATATGTTCTAATTGCCGTAAATCAATTTTCAATTCGGTTACTTCCGTTTTCATTCCGACATTATAACCAGTACAATATACGACTGGGTTACCGGAAGCGTCGTCAGTCGTCCGGTTCGCACTCGGTAAAAGCTTACGACCTATGCATAATTAATTACGAAATTCAATTTGTAGCGATGAGACATACTTAAATATTTCTTAATACCTACATTTTTTCTCTCTGAATCAATATTGAAGTTGAAATGTAAGGAATGCCGAAATTGGCGACAAAAAGAAATCGAAGATTATTTTCGGGTGTCGTAATCTTTTCGTCAGTTAGAACCACGAAAATAATAGTATTTGTTTGCCTCGCGTCACCTTCTCAAGGTGAATGTTCACCAGAAGCAGTCTTGTAGCTTACTCCGAAAAAGTCCGAACTCCGAACAGAAGATGTCATTATATTTTACCCACAATTTTTACAGCAGAGAGGCTCTAGCCGGTATAATCTCTACAACTTCTATAACCATGTCTTTATGAATCCATTTGCTAAGCATGCATGGGAGCCTTAGTATGTTCTGGTCCGGAATTATTGCGTCAACTTTCCGTTTTAAACTGCATTTGTTAAGTGTAACAACTGCAATTTGTTCGGTGTGTCTATAACTGCACTACTAATCTTATGACTACTGACCTACATTACTCAAAATACTTTTCTGATGCACTTCCGTTATCCATTTCCCTAACCAGACTTATTAGCAAATGACTCCAAAGCCAAAAGCAAGTACGCCACTATATGAGTGAATTCCTGAAAACAACGGCGTTTAAAGGTGTGATCTGATACCTTAAAATTCGCAAGGTACAACGTTGTTTTGAGCAAGCCGGAGCAAGACTTTATCAGTTATCACGCTTCTGTACAACGAAACTCTTCAAGCGCACGTTGTACGAGTCCGTCTTGCTGGAATGCGTCCAAGAGACCAACTGCTCGTCACCAAATACCGTTTCGGCAAGATATTATGGAATGAAGTGATGAGCAGACGTTTCTTTCCAGTTCGTCTATGGGTGTACAAACATACATTTATTACATTACATTACTTATATAAGTTATTACCTATGAAGGATTTATAGATTACCTATGTAGACATACTAATTTGCAAACTCATGTTGAGCAAACACGCAAAAAACGTAAGAGCGAACGTCGAAAAACTTTCACTATGATATTGTCATGCATGCAACACACCTCCACCTTATCTTTTTTGCCTCTGTTTGCCGAGCCATCAGCCTTCTTTCTATCTCGATCAAGAGAAAAGCTCGTATTCGTATTTCAGATTAATTTGCTATAGCCAGTTTTTCTTTCTATACCGGGTTTACGCTTTGTAAAATGTATATGACTACATACGTTATTGAAGTACCTTACAACGTTCAGTTCCAGAGATTGACCATCAACAAGTTCATTTCATGAGGCATGCGAAAAAGTGGCAATCCTGAGCAAAGGTAATTTTGCAATTTGCAGCCTTTCTCTTCTCACTCACATGCACCACAACGAGCTGAGTGTTAACCTGCATGGCATGTTGGCTTTTTCAATTTCGTTTGTTTTCGAGTGCCAATGTGATAAGCAACAAAAACTGGAGGCATGTGTTCCCACCTCACGCACCTTCAACCTTGTTGAGTAATGTGATTGATTATGAAAAGCTTAACACGTTCTATATACATAAGTACGAGAATACGGAGCGAAAAAATAAGGTGCAGCACATTGCCATGTCTCGGTTGTTGGGTAATATGCAATTTAAACCCACTGCAATTAAAACTGGAGGCAGACAAGGGCATGGCTGTAATGATAAGTGAAAAGATGAGTCCAATTTTAACCCTGTATCCCAAATCCCAACAATACTCTCTGATGGTCACGTTCATGACCGTGGCTTAGTAGATTGTATTCTATTTGGCATTCAGAAAATTAATCAATTAATCGTGGATTTATGGGTTATCATATCTTTTCATTGTTTTTGTGTAAACACCCTACTGGGTTAGGTGAACCTTTGAAAATCGATTACAAGTACCACGATATCTCATTCTATATCGTGCAAGTACTTAAGTAGAAATCAGCATTTCATCATTATGTTATATAAATGATAAATAAAACATGTCACGGATGGTCAATTGAAAATACATACATACGTTTACCTGTAAATACACGAGCTTTTTATGTAGATAAATAAATACACTTATTATTAAAACTGTGAGTATTTGACAATATTAAATTGATATACAACTAACAGCGTACCTTGTGACCGCGTAGAACAAAAAAATCGACCAAGTTGCTTAAAATGCAAGAATGCAACAGATTACAGAATAGGTGATGTAAGTTTTAATTGTTCAAGACTGCTCTTAATTTTGTCAGTTCTTTACTTGGACAATTTCACAGTTCGTTTAACACAACGCAAGTTTACAGCAGCGGTAGATGTTACATAACGCATAATTTGATTACTTATTAGACATGGACAATAACTTCCACCCGGATTATTGGAATAATTATGATATACATATACACTGATGAGGCCTTTTTACCCAGTCATCGGCTTATTATGAGTCGAATGATATCTTTGTGACCAGGAGCAGGAGCCACACGAAGTTTACAGCAGTCGTGATACAATCATCAAGCCAAGTCATGGTAGTCGTTGTATTTCAAGCCAAAGCTACATCGGCAATTTAAAATCTCTGACTGAACAACAATGATGAAAGGTGTGATCATGGTCTGCTTTTTTCAGATGCTTTTTTAGTTGGCGAGGAGTATTTTAATCCCTGAGGCATTTATCATTTATGGTCTGGTGCGAACGACGTTTTCTCCAAGAGCCATGGATGTGTATGGTTCTTGAAACTTGAAGTGGAGTGGACGGTTACTTGAATGTGCATTGTGTAAGATTTTCAATTAGATGAGCAAAAGAACCGATATTATTCAATAAAATTAAAGCTTTATTAAGAGCAATGGGTTACTCAAGGGTGACTCACACATTTCTTTTGTTAATATGTACATATATTTAAAGTCAACAAAGAATGCTCGAAGAAGCTGTCGCTGCGCTGACTGCAGTGAGTCTTACGCTTTTGCTGAAGCTTGTAGGTTGTATGGTACGCCTAAATTCCATTTTCCATTCACACTAAAAGACCATCGCATTTTTTGTTCACTAAGCTAACAAAGACTTTTAGACGTGCGATTTTTTCTTACGCATATTTCCAACTGTGCCTACTTCTTTCTTTTTGGACCACAAGAAATTTTGTTCGTCATATGCTCAGTCAGTAATGCTCGTCAGTAATGCTCGGATGAAAGAGACAAAATACTTAGTTCAGTGTGTGGGATTCCACTCGATGCCGAACTCGAGAGGATTGTCGTTACAAAAACAATTACTTCACCATTTACCAGCGTGGAGTGATGCATTACCATGCTCTATTTGAAGAGAACTATTTACCTATGCACGTGACGAGTCATATTTGTTTAGGGTGAAACACATTTTTGGTGGAAAAAGGCATAATATTTTGGAGTCCATTACTATACATAAAATAACGGAAGTAACATAAAATACAAATGTGAGCATAGCATATAAATAACAATTAAATTAAAATTCGCAGAGTCTAATGGTGGAATTAAACCACTGGTGGAAGATCCGACAGGTTCAGACATGATCGTACAGCTCAAGGTCAAGTGATCATCGTAAAAAAGCGTGGATGGAAACGATGCATGTGCTCGATTGCCGGCTGGCTTTGTTAATCCTATCAGTGGGTGCGCAGGAACCAAATTTGGTTCCATTCGGTATTTTTTTTAAAAAATATTCATACACAAGGGAACCAAATTAGGTTCCCATAAATTTCAAATAAAAAGTAACAAGTTTTGTTAAAGAGTAACAAAGTTTTTACATAGCATTTAAACAGCCATTAATACTAAGAATACGTTGTGTGTGGGATTTTAAATTTCTATGTGGGAAACGCGAAATACATATTTTTAAAGATAAATAATTCACGTTAAAAAGTTTTAAGACACATAGATTGCGTAATTTTTTTCTACTAGGCTACAATTATCCCGTAAATCCCACACACAAAATACTCTTAGTATTAATGTCTGTTTAAATGCTATTTAAAAACTTTGTTACTCGTTAACAAAACTTGTTACTTTTTATTTGAAATTTATGGGAACCTAATTTGGTTCCCTTATGCATTAATTTTTTTTTTTAAATTACCGAATGGAACCAAATTTGGTTCCTGCGCACCCACTGCCTATGGCGTTTTCGGGTAGAAATATAGGCTGAAGTCTGAACTGCAATTTTACGAATGATCCGTAAATATATCTTTACCATACAGTGAATATCTCACCTAACCTATCGCGTCTGGTATATTCACATTCTCCGTTAAAAATGAGAATGACGAAGCCGTACTGTGCTTGGAGTTTGTGAGGCTCTCTAAACAGTCTTGCTTGCTTGTCCCAACCCCATCCTTGTAAAATGTATCGCAAAACATTTACCACAACAGTAACTATCGAGTTACTTGCTGTTTTCAAATTTAAAATTGTAACACAAATTCACTATAGACATGCACTGATGAACTGCAAAGTGTGACATGATTCGATGATGTGATTCCAAATGATCAGAGTTTCAGTGTTTAGATGGTTTATTCCATTTAATTCGTAGTGCATGAAAATCCGAAGTAATAATTACAGGAAACGTATCTCTTACTTCATCCGAAATTTCTTAAATAGTGGATGCTTGTTGTAAGTTGACGAGCTGGAAGATTTCTTAAATTCCCGATACACGGCATCATCCGCTCCAGATAATGAACTAAGGGCACCATGACGTCTACCAAAGGGTCCGCCAGCGAATCCTCGGCCTACAAAACAAGCAAACCATAGATAAACATCAAGTCAGAAAATCCTGCCTTAGAACAGTAAGTGAAGTTATAAAATCTTACCAGGACCTTCCCCTGGCAATCTTTCTTCGTCCGCATCGGCATCACTGGCCGCTATGACTTGTTGTAACAAAGAAGTTTGCTCTTCCCTGGTTTTATATTGAAGGTCCTCCTGCGTAAACAATTCTTTATTTAATTTTCGTCTTACGACTTGCCAGTAGTTTTAATTATTTTAGTAGGAACCCATAAGTTTTTACCTGCTCCATTCCAGCCATTTTTGTGACAACCTTATACGAGTATCCCTGATTAACTAGAAATCTCTGCCGTTTTCTAGAATATCCCATTTCAAGTGTGTCTTCAGACACCAATGTGTAAAAGAAAGCGTTGTACTCTTCGGCAACAGCACCTGCATCAAAATAAGAGTTACATGCCGCATGTTAGTAAAAAACCACCATAAATTCAACGGTAAATATATAGCAAATAACCTTGAAAACAAGCACAAGCTTTGATTTTCGAATCACATATATTCATTTGATAGCATGGACAAGCAGAACAGTGAACTTACCAGTTTTTTAGAAGTCTTCATGTTCAGGTACGTCCCATAAAACTCCGGGGTCATAGGACACCACACCTCAGCGCACTGAACCTTAGCAATGAAACCAGCCTTGGACAATTCCAGCCAGTTAGCCTCATAAAGCTAGCAAATTCAAAAAAGTTCCAACCGTGAAAACTGAGTTATACAATTGAGAAATATTCACTTAACTACATTCAATATCTGAAAAATTAAAAAAAAAGAAAGCTTACTTTAGGTCCGATGAGAAAGTTTAGATCGGCAATTTTATCGTCCTCTCTCACCAAAGTCGCAGTCAATCCTAATTTACAATGCGCCTGAACCATCGTTAGAACTTTGCGAAACATTTTAGCGGGAATACTGTGCACCTCTGTTAAACATACAAAATACAGATTATAGTGTAATTTAATTACGCGAAAATTACGACATGTCGCCCAAGAGTACGATCATAACTTATGATTCATAGCGAGGTTTACCATCTAAAAGCATTATTCCCCACTCTTGCTCTTGCAGCCACTTCATGGTTTGCTCAGCTTCCCAACTACGTTTCTGTGTGTGGGTAATCATGGAGTACGTAGTAACCAAAATACTGCAACCCATTGGCTTATCTTTTGCATCCGAGGTAAAACGACAAATTATTCCATCATCAGCAGTGGACCACAACTTGAACTGCTGCTTCCATTGTTCAACCGATACACCTGAATTGCACAAGCAGATTGCTCTTTTCCGAACCGTGCACACTGCAGTCACTCCAGTCAAACTCTTTCCCGCACCTTTAATTCATGAAACAAAACTTTTCTTGTTCTTGCTTGCTCGGAATCTTTGAAACTGACATTCCAGGTTTACACCTCGTTGGCATGATTTTACTTACCACAGGGCAATACAATAACTCCAGATCTTGCGCGTCCATTTCCAAACATTTTCCTTAAACTTTTTTCCTGGTAAGGTCGTAAAATTGCTGATGGTTTAAGATCAATACTAAATGAAACGAGCACATTTTATTAATAACATAAAATACAAAACACTTGTACAAATAGATGCAGTATGCAGGTCTATGTATTTACTTAATATCTGGATTTCGAGTGTCGTTTCTGAAGTCATACTCTGCAAGCAGCGGATATTCCAATTGAATGCAGCGTTTTTGAATGATCTCAATCTTTTCTTGACTCACTTCGAACGATACCACTTTCTGCTCTTCCTCCTCGTCCTCTTCAGCGTCAATCTTTGAGTAGAAATCAGTAATATCGGTAGGCACGGTTCCGGATCCATTTTGTCCTGCTTCTGGATCATTTTCAGCAACCGTTCCAGCCTTTGCTTGGTCAATCGCACTGGAGTTAGAGCTAAATGCAGAGTTGAGTGCTGCAACCCCACTAGTTTTCTTGAAACTGGATTCTTCAAGAGCGTTGTCATCGTCGGACCTCTTTAATCGGCATTGCTGTATCACAGGATCCTTCAGTAGTCTTTGTAAAACTTCAGGATGACTGGATTCCACAAAGTATTTGTTCTGCTTTAAAACTAGTTTAACCTGGGTGTAATCAAATTCATTGAGAAACACAATGTTAACGTTCAGGCGTTTTGAAAATGCTTGCTCACGCTATTTGATGATTAACTAAATATTTCTACCTTTCCGTAAGAAACTGTACACAACCGAATAAACTGAATAATGCCGTCCGGAATTGCCGTTTTACTCAATCTTGTCAGGTACTCGATTATGTCATCTGTTTGAAGGCCAACGCTGACAGCAGCGTAAAGTGAGTAAGCCGTAAGTTTGTACTACGCATTGGAGTAGAATGTAAAAATTAAAAATCGAACACTAGTGGAATTATGAAAATATGTTTTAGCATAAACCCTTAAACTCGACTTACTTCGTGAATGTGCTCTGGACGACACACCGGTTCTGCGATGGCGATAAGAAAATCATGAGCATGTTTATAAACGGGTGAAAATGCTTCCAAGAAAATATGCCCATTGGGCGCCTAAACGAAAAATTGCATTCATTCATATCTACTCCCAGTCTGTTAAAAATACTTAAATTACATAAAACCCCTCTCTCCTCCTGGTAACTTACAATCCAAATCGGTCTAGATTCATGATCCGTTTTCAAAGCCATTTGGGAGCGATAATCTTTAGCCCCGTATTCATCCTCGGGAGCCTCATTAGATTCCGTCCCTTCTTCAGCGTCTCTTTTCGCTGCACCAGGTACAAATTCTGTGAAACATTTTATCACATCAAGAGATCAATACAATACATTCCAGTTTGGAAGTTCCAAATTGGAACTACTAGGTAATAATACAACTCTGTTGATTCCGTCTTCACAAAAATTCTAAAACAAGTACCTTGTCCAGTTCCATCATCCTCTTCTTCTTCCTCCTCGTAATAATAGTCCTCCTCACCCCTAAGCCTTTTCTTGGACTTATTTCTTCCTCCCCCCATGATCCGATGAGTGTACTTTTGGTTTCAACCCCTAGATAATCAAAACCGTGATGTAAACCTTCAAAACTATCACCATAAAACAATAATCAACAAGGTATCAATCAAATCTCAGATGCCGATATACCAACAAAACCAAATATTTTAACAAACTTACTGTCAACTGTTGTTTGTATTTATGTATTTTGATTTTCCTCTGACCACAGAGTTGACAGTGACTGCAATCCACGGATTCAACGATTGTTATTAAGATTCCTTCACTAAAAACGTCACTGACTCATTGCAACCCGTCACACAATTGCAAATCACTTCAACGTTCCAATTTATTCCCTGCAAGTTGCAGGCTGCAACCACTTAACTTTGATTTAAAAAAAAACTCTTTAAAACTGGAACACACTGCAACTCCTACAATCAACAATAAATACAAAATGATAAATGCGAGGAATAAGGCCTGTCCGCACATTTACAAAGCGAAAGCAGAACACAACCGAACGTCAAGGCAAATGTTGTTTTGACTCAGGTGCGCACACTTGGAGCAGAAATGTTGTGATAATATCATCCTTTCAATGGTCGTCTGCAGCTGTGTACTTTCATACGCCACAAGACCACCAAAGAAGACTATTCCCGTCTCCATACACTTGCATTCATTCTGCTCATCTTTGTTCCTCGCACGCACAACTTGGAAAAGCAAAAGCGTGCTATGTGAAAGTGTGAGGTATGTGAAGTTTTTACACACACTTTTTTGTGCTGAGCAAAATTTACTCAATTCATGTGCAAATTTCTCTAGATTGAATTGAAAAATTACCATCGATTTAAAGAGCGGCTGATGATGACGATGGAGATGAGTGATAACGTTTGGTGTGATAATTAAAGGTGTTTTTGTAAGGAGAAAAATGTTCTTTGAGAGAATGTGACGTGCCCCAACAATAATAGTTTATGGTGATGCATGATATGATCGTTGATTTGATGATTTATAAATACAGTGAAATACGCTGATTTGAAAACTAACAATTAGTTGGTTTTATGACAGACTTTTTGAAGTGATGACGTAATTGTTGTTTTTGTCAGAGTCGATATGTAAGGATTGTTAAAAAAATCATGGAACGTGCGCCTCTCTGTTGCATTTGTGGGAACTTTGTTATTGACTAAGGTTAAAAGTGGGAGTATATTAGTATTTAAATTGTACATCAGAGCTGAAACATAACATTTAAAGTAAGATCGTCGGCAATTGTGCTAATCACAACTTTGTACACTGTTTATGTGACTTTTCCGCATACAGCGCTTGAATATCTCGTAAGCTGAGACCCTTGGTTTCGGGGAGGAAGAGGAAGTTGAAGACACACCCAAAGATACACACCAGGGCAAAGGAGGCGAACCAAATGTAGAGCGGAATGGAGTCCTTGAACATTTGGAACATTTGGGTGACACAAAAAGCTCCACCCCAGTACAGCAGATTGGCGACGGCTGACGCTGGCCCTGAAATATTCAACAGTCGGTTTTATCCTGAAATGATAAGCAGCAGACCAAGGATTAATTGCAAATATCTGTCAAGCTTACCGAGGACGTGAGGAGGAAGGATTTCTGACATAATGATCCAAACCAAGCTGCCAACTCCCCAGGAAAACGCTAATGAGTATATGACCAGTGAGATTAAGGGGAGCACTCCGAGAAATGGGAGGTCGGCAAGTAAGAAGCTGTAAAAGTCTTTCACGTAAAAATACGCAGCAAATCCAGATAAGGCGAGTGTCATTGCGATGAAGGACGACAGCATCAGCACCTTCCGACCATATTTGTCCACAAAAATGCAGGAAGGTATGCAACCAATGGTTTGTATCAAGGCGAGTATCACAGTGGCAAACTCCGGCTCCATCAAGATGCTACCGCTATATCGAAATATTTCCACGGTGTAAAATGTTGCGACATTGATTCCACAAAATTGAGCGAGGAGCATGAGGACGAAGACAAGCAAACTCGGCTTCACCACTTCTGAAGAAGTGAATGAGGCCTTTGGAATCTCTCCTGGGGCTCCCGTTGTGAATGGAATCTATTCAGAAAAAATTTTCCATGATTCAACCTGGAACTACGAAATATCCCAAATAGTAGAAAGCGTCGTTTTGTAGTTAGGTAATTATGATTGTACCACATAAACGGTCCCCTGGCCTGATTTCTTTTCTCCAGATTCAATGTCTGCGACAGGAAATGACCAAGGAAATGGGAGGTTCAAACCTTTTGCTTGCAACCAAGATCGGGAACGTTGAGCTTCTTTCAGTTTGTCTTTGCTTTCTAGGTACGTCGGTGATTCGGGAATTAGCAATAGCAGGAGTCCGTAAACCACGGGATGGAGGGAACAAAGGAGAGATGCGATATTTGCGGGATACATGATCCCGACACTGTTCCTGAATCATGAAAATGACGGTATGCATTAGTTAACCAACTAATTAATTGGAAGCTTGCTCCAATGTTTTATAGGCCGCTTACGAGAAAAGCTTTCCTAAGCACAACATCACTAAAAAGAGGGAACCTAGCTTTCCTCGATTGCTCTTCGAAGCTATTTCTCGAATGTAAATCGGTATAACGGTACAGTAACCACCAGTTGACAAACCTGGATTTTTTATAATACACATCGGTAAATGCTCTGAAGACACTGGGAAAGGCAATACATTTAAGAAAACCTGTACCTGTCAAAATTCGGCCAATATATACATACTTCGGGTGGGTTGCAGCAGCCAAAAGTAGCCAGCCCGGAAATGCAATAGCAGTTAAGCACAAAAGACAAGCTTTCCTTCCGACTCCATTCAGCAAATATCCTGTTACCGGGCATGCTAACAGTGCTCCAACCTTTTACAGAACAATTCAGATAATCTCATTGATGATAGACATCGTAGGAGGACCGCTGATTTTAACAGGGTTTGTTAAGGAAAAATTACCGTTAGAAGCGACGCAACCCAAGACTTTTCACTAGATGTTAGATCTCCTAAATGACCAGTATCATTGTAGCTCGGTAATGAGGTGGCTGTCCATGCGAGACCCATTCCAACTCCAAATCCACCCATTGTTGCTGCAATTTTTGGTATGAAAACCCAGTGATTGATTAATATTTGTCGCAATTATTAATTCTAAATTTTTTAACTAATAAAGTAATGAAATCAATACCAATGAAAGCTGCAACGACCTGGTTGATTCTGTATTTTCCAAAAGTCATTTTTACAGAGTTTATCAGCTTTTTCCTCATTGTAGGCCAGGTCTATGCAGTAGGTAGAAGTTTTAGTTGGTTTTCAGGATCGGTATCGCACAGTAAAAATCATCAGTGTTCGAGCAACTATCTTCATCCTGACTGCAGGAGCTCTCCAGCGGTTGTGATGATTTATATAAAAAGTGATTTATAAAGTATGTAGTCATATTCTAACATCCACGATGCGTGGTTACTTTTACCTCATACTAATTAATTAAATCATGCTGCTGATGCACAGATCCTGATTATTCTAGACAAACATCAAGAATGAATGAACAATTCCGAGAACGTTTGCCCAACCACATTGAATTCCCCCTGTGCAACGTTCTCTAGAATGATATTGTCCGACCGAATTCTATGTAATCTAGTGAGAGCGTCATTGAATGCACTTTGCTTTTAAATCCAGCATAAATTCATCCTAATGCGTCCGCTACCTCATGCTTACACCTGAAACTTGTGATCGTGCTCTTCCTTCACATGCAAATTCTTATGCGCAAAACTCAGATATGGCTATAAATCTGCTGGAACATCTGAAAATTAAGAATGAGATCTTTCCTATGCATATTTTGCCTGAAAAAATGATCAACAACTCCCACGCAATCGTTTAAAAATTTTACCAGTCACAGTCACAGTGAGTGGGGTGCGCATTAGCAATATGTACGATATGGACTGCAAAAAGACTTTGGTGTAACATGTTACTTACAATACAATCCGCAGAAGGCACGAGAGTTAACTTTAGCTCCAGGTCGATTCCCTTACTAAAAACAGAATTATACTCGGAACTATTTATACTGGATTGAAGTTTATTATACCACACGTATCGACCCAAAATTTTAATTACCAGTTTTTAAATACAAGACGGCTCTTCGACCCAAAATTTTAATTACCAGTTTTTAAATACAAGACGGCTCTTACACGGCTCTATAACCAAGTTTAAAATTACAATGGTTAACCAAACCGTCTATTGAGTATTCGCTCTGGATTGATGATCACGACCCTCCTCAACCTTTTTTCTAATGTAAATCTTTCAATTTTTACGTCTTATTGGCACACATTTATTTTAGAACTTTTAAACGTATAGTTAACCGCTGCATGATGAACACTGTCGATGCGTATTGTTGTTAAAGATGAGGATGATTCTATACCCTATGGTCAGCCAAGATTAGATCATGACACTGATGAATTATTATGTTAAACTTGAAACTGGTCGAGGGAATTTTTATGCCAGCAGATGCGACGTGTGCGTGTTGTACCGGATTTGAATTCTTTATCCATGCAAATAGGGATGTACGCCGAAATGTTTTCGTGTAGTTTGTGAAATATTTACAACTGTTGGTAGATCGTTGGACGGGGAAAGAGTACTCAAGGCAGATTTGCAGAACTGGTTTACTGGGAAAGTGACCATAAATCACGTAGTCTAATTATTTCTACGTGCGGAAAGTTACGACTAGCGGGGGAAAATATCCGGCGTACGAAGCATAGTCAAGATGTGTATCTAGAGTTAGCTACACAAAACGTAAAAATGGCAACAACGTGATTTACACGTTCATGCCATTAGCACGGCATAATAAACCAGAAACATACATTATGGATGATTTTCCTTTGTATCAGGTGCATACACAAGACTACCTACTGGAAGTGACTACTCTTCTATGAAAAATCTCAATTTCAATTAAAATCCCTATCACCTTAGAACCAAAAACACTTGCATGCTGTGAAGAATGTCTTTCTCATAATCACAATTAAGGTTACCGAGTTGATTTTTCTGTTTATTTCGATCGGAGAACAGAACGAGAATTATATTTATATGTACCTGTGCATCAAAATAGGGGTACTACCCGTACCCACCCTGAACGCTCTGGGTGGAATTCATTTTAATGTATGCCTTATTAAAGCATGTATTTGGTACACAGTCGACGAGTTTTTAGTGAAAATTTGTTAATGAGATTAGTGATTCTTATGCCAAATATATTACAGACATTAGAGTATCTCTTTCCAGTCACGACGACCGTGTACTCGTAAGACGCGCGATCTTAAAGATCGACTTTGAAACTTAAAGTATTACATACCACAAGGATTACTATCTCCGATAATCGTATACGTAGCGACCATACTATTCTAATCTCGTAATTGCGTAAGGGGCAATGATAATTCACAACGATAGTCGAAGTAAGGAAATTCCTGACCACTACTATTAATAGTTTTACTTTATAGTGCGTGGGATGGGAAGTGAGACATGAGTAATAGTGTACAGAATATTAACTAGGATGGACATGTATTTATACATTTCCTAAAAATAGTCTGCAGTCAACACTCCTGTGAAATACAAACTATAACGCATACACTCGTGAATTAACATAGCTAACGAACAAGGTGAATAACAAAACTACTTAAATACTTATGTATTATTATGTACACATGGATTAATGGTCTCGTTCTTTTCATTACGCAATAATACAAGTTGCTCTCACTCAATCTAATTTATATACTTCCACGTGCGGTTTTAGTGGTTTTAGGGATCATCAGGCAGAGATAAGAAAATCATATTTGAAGGTCAAGAAATGATGAGTAAATGCTCTTTGTTTCCTACTACGAAACTACAAAGGGACTTTTGAGAATTATCTGATTTTTATTTTATTATTTATATTATTCAAGTGGACAATGTGTCAGAGAACATTTTATTATGGAATAAGAATGAAAGGAGTTTAGTTTGTTGACAAATTACTTTTGAAGAAGAATTTATTAATTCGTCAAAGGATTGAGTTTACTTGAATGCTTACAATTGTATGCATTTTACAGATTCCTGATTCGAAGGCGTAGGAATGAGGTGATGTTCAATTCGAATTAGTAAAAACGAGTAAAATGTGAAAATGATCGGAGTTTTAGAATTTTAATCACAAAACCGAAAAAAATTGTAAGTGGCCGTGGCTATGAATAATTGAGACATGCACAAAAAGTAAATGTCGACTGTGCAGACACTGAAGAAGATCAACGATCTCTTTGTACCGTGAACAAAGAATCTGTACGTGCCTTACTTGAGAGGCAACGCACCATACGACGAATAATATAATAGATTTTCATATTTTGCCTTAAAGATAAATTCACAAAACTTGATATTTTATAACAATGGTTGAGATTTTAGCTTACAAGGACATACAGTTGAATGAACGGTCATACTTACTTTACATAACAATGTCAAAAATGATTCTGAGAAAAGCACTGTCGTGCGTTCTTTCTTTGCTACATAGTAATTTACAATTAATAATAAAAACGCTTACAACGTACAGTCTAGAATGCATATTATGTGCTTTTGTTAGCATTATGATTATTCAAGCATTTTTAAGAGTTGTATTGCGCAACAGATTGTCAAGAACATTAAAGGACATAACGCTGACGTAAATCGCTCACCTGAGCATTAATATGCTTTTAAAAATAGTTTTAAAGTCTAGTTTAGTGTGGGTTAAAAATCACTGCGTGCCGGAAGAAGAATTCGGGTTCTACAACGGTAGTAAAATTCTTCTTTGTTGATTTAAACGTTGGCTGGTGCCTGCAGAGTTTCAAACTTTCTAGTAAAATTTGTATAGATTGAAGTATTTAAATGTACGCTAAGAGACTTCCTCCATCAATTTTTAGCATGACTGAAATTGTTTTGCTACTACATTTACTGAAAGAATAAAAAGCTTGAAGGCAACTGCGTGGACGTAAGTATACCTAACGTACACAATAATTTTGTCTACTTATGATCTAGTATGAGTATGAGTTTTAAAATCTGTTTAAACGTGTGCCTTTAAAGTTTTCTTCCGTAACTTAACAATTTCCAGGACACCAATTGGCTGGACGTTTCAACCACACCGCCTTCAGTGTCACTCACGGACATAAATGACTGGCAAATATGTCCAAAATGGGCACGTTTTTCAGGAAATTGGTAAAACCAATGACTGATCTGTCATCATTTAAAGGAATAGGGATTGACTCTTATACTAAAAGTTAGCAAAGTTTACATCTTTCATCAATGGCTGCTATATACCTTACAGCTTGACCGTATTTGTACCTGTGGAAAACCCATGGGTTTGTAGTAAACTCAAAAAGTTTTAGATAGTGTTCATAACATAGATTTGGATTTGCATTGATGAAATGCTTAGGATTTTTCCTCTGGATTCCTGTCAAAGCTTTCCTTTCTCGCAAGCTGCTCATCAGCTTCATCAGTTTCGAAATCCTGTTCTGGAATTCCCCTTGGCTCATCGGAAAACTCTTTCCATGCATCATCGTAGCCGGGAGGCACTACATTAAACAAAGCCATTAAAATAAAGTTGCAAACCAGCGCATTTATGTGTGCAAACATTCGAAACCAGTGTCAATTTTGGCTCATGCAGTTAGCTCTTACGAGTTTCAACGGATGGCATCCTCGAGCTGAGTTGTGAATAAGTGGGTGGGCGTGACAATGTGGTTGTGGTAGAACCATTCGACTGAATTGAGGTGGTGGAGCCTCTCCTCTCCCTTGGTCTGTTGTCCACTGCGTCTTGTTCTAGACTAAAGCTGCTCACTGAGGAAATCAGCGTTTCAATCGATTCTCGCGTTGTCCCAATGTAAACGGGTTGCTCGGCTTTGATAACGTTGTAGTCATCCAGCTTTACTTTAAACTGATGGCACATATTTTACAATAAAACCGAGTTTGTAGCTTAATGAGTTTTCAAGAAGTGTAAACTAGGTAAATTGTATGTATTACATTCCAGATTCATTCACTCACCTGAACAACATGCGAAACCATATACAATGGGCTTCCTCTAACCACGTAAGTCGGACTGGCAAGCTTATGCACTCTAAACGATCCCTCCCACAACGTCTCCACTTCGGGTTCTGTTACTTCCCGATCTGCAGTTCCAATGGGTGCGACCGTTGTCTTCTTTGTTCCATCCACGTTGTACGTCGCCTTCTGAAGGATTGCCACTTGCATTTTGAAGGGTAAACATTTGGGATTATGAACCTGCATTGTGAATCCCACTTGCTCATCCGGCAAATAGCCGCAGGATTCCAATTTCATTGTCGCCACCACCAGCTTCTTTCCCGTGAACATGGACCGCTTCACCGACCTCTCTATTGTGGCTGGCTTGAGTGCATCAATATTTTGAGAGAGATTGTGGTAACCTGCAAACTTGAGAAGCTTCTCCCCAATTTGTACAATCACTCCAGAGTCGGACCTCATGTAGGCCACCAACTTGTAGTAGAGGGTGCCATAAGAGTTTCTGAAAGGGGCTGGGAGCATATCCCCAGGAACGCATAGGTTGAAACCGTACGCGTTTGTCCCGGCCTGCATTTCGTACGGGCGGTTTTCATTGGGATCCGCTGTGAAGTACGAAGCGTACCTTAGCATTATAAATAACTAACTACATACTCATTTTTATCAAAAACATCTCAGGCTACCTGCTAGGACTGGCTCTAGGTCAATCATCACTGGAGATTCTAAATAGCCATCCACCCATTCCTTTGTCTCCCCTTCATCCAATATATTCCCCACCTTTTTGTGATGACTCCTCCGATTGTCTAGCTTGGAGTCAAACTTTAAGGTGCATACTGCTTCGTACTGAATTCGGATACCTGTTGATTAATATTAAACACCATCTTCTCCATTAGACAGGTTTTGTTTTTGAAAGGTTTGCCACAAGGAATTCAGAGGAGCATACCGTAATGCACGATCGGTGCAGGAGATTCAATAACCAATTGTCCCGTTAGTCGTCCATAAGGCTTGACGGTGGAGCTTTCCAAGACGAAACTTCCCGTGAACTGACAACCAAAGTTTTCCGGTTTCCCAGGCTTGCTATTCTTCCCCGCTCTTTGTTGGAGCAATAATGCGAACGACATTATGAATTCAGTGGCGTGATGCAGCAATCACGTCTATGCACATTGAATCTTTTAACAATGCAAAACCCTGAAGGGCCACCACATGTATTTTCCACGAGCTACTCCGCTTTCAACAAAGAAGTCTGCCTCCTAATGGCGCTAGGGTGAAAGCTGAAAAGAATTTTGTTGACAATGAAATGTCAGCGACACAATTACACACTGTTCACTAAACAAAGCTAATCACACAATCTTCAAAGATAATCACGTATTTCGTAGAAAATCCTAAATTCGTTGTTACAAACCAGTAATTGTGCCGCATATCTTTTATCTAATTCAAATAACAAAGATAGATTGATCCGTCATTTTTTTCCTGTTGAATAACTAGATGTTTTACTGCGTGCCAGACTACTGCACAATGTGACTTATCATTTCTATTTTATTCTTTGCCTACCTCACTCGCATTTGGATACTTAACGAATTGAGTGAGACACAGGGTACAGAGAAGAGGAGCTTTAGAGCGCAACAGAAAAAAGGGGAAAGCATGACATGACATTACGCTAACTACTTTCTAAATAAAAGTTATCTACCGCATTATTGTTGGTGAGAGGAAAAGAGGAGAAAATCGATTTTTCTGTCCTCGTTCAAAAGAATAGCGTCGGACGTCGCTTTGACAGATTAAATTCATACTTTCATGTATATTCTGTTTATGTGTAGTCCCACAAGAGGAGGACTCCCTGGAGTCCGTGTGTATTAAAAAACGGGCTCCTGTATACTTATACTTTTTATGTTTTTGTTCTTTCTCTATTTAAACCATACTGACAAGGTTTTGATTATGTATTTTGTGTATATAGGCCCACCCGCTTTCACTTTATCATTACCACAGTCCTTGACAGAGGCGCGCGTCTAGCTTTGGCTCAGGAGTTGACAATGATGTTGAGTTGGCATGTTCCAAGTACATACATGCAACAGCGGAATACATTCATCACGTACATCCACTAGTTGTTCCGTAAAAAAATATGATACGTAACCTTCACGTGTGCTTGTCCGTACAACACAACTATTGCTTTCTCCTCAGCTTTTGTGCACTTTTCTTTTCCACGCTACTTCGACAACATGAAGCTCTTAAATAATCGAAAAGTTTTTCATTACATGCTCCATCCGCCGTTTATGTTCTGATTCTCTCCTTTCGCCATGATTTTTACCCTTGGTATTAAAATATCAATAATGTCTATCGATTTTTTGCTCGAAAATATTATGTGGATGTACTATATGAATTGACATGTACGCCTCGAAAGGAATCACTGTTTTGCTAAATTAGATAGGTAAACGAGGAAATGATAGGTGAATTTGAAGAGATAGCTGGCTTCAACTGCTTTGTACTCTACTGACCCCAGAACGGTAAAGAATGTTAAAGCAGTACATAAATATCATGCTTTTTAGAGTACGTTAACATATTCTTAATCCAGGTCGGTAAAATATAAAATTGGTTTGTGATACATCAACCTCACAACAAAAGCTTGAAAGTTATTGGTTCAACCCAAAATTAGATTATGACTTTACTTTCAATATTTTTCTCCACGGAAGCTCAAATAAGAACTCTTCTATTTGCTTTTATTTGAGCAAATAAGCAACTGGTAGTACGTCTGTAGCTGTGATCGATGAGAGTTCTGACATTTTTTGTTGAAAATTTTTGGTTGTCCCTTTTGCGTCGTATGGTTTCCTAACCTAAATTTCAAAACTTTCAAAATAATACAAAATTTGAGTGAGCCGCGAGAACACAATATTCAGCTTCATAGGCGCGCAGAATGTAAAAATGGAAATGGAAATTATGAGTGTAGCTGTTCTCCAGGACCGGTGTGATACATATAGAGAAATTTGGCCTCGTTATCAGTTTTTATGTCATAAATTATTGTTCTGGTCTCGTCATTAAATGTCCCCTAAGTTGACGGAAGCTGAAAGCACAGGATTGTACGAAACTCGTTCGCTGCAACTCCCTTTTATTATTGAATTTTTGGAATAAGCGTAAATGAGTGACATGAGACAATCTTATCAATTGTACACCGTATATAGTTCGTGAACAACAGCAGTCACGAAGCGCTATAATATTGTTAATTATGCAATAATAGCTTGGAATAGAGGCCGTAAATTGTATGAGATGACATGACTTCGGTATGTTATGGCTTGCCCTTTTGAAATAAAAATATTAGATGAATCATGCAATGTGTCAGACCGGATGCTTTACATGAGCATATGAGCCACAATACACAATTAAACGTGTGTAATTATTTAATGAAAGCATGACAAATCAGTCCAATAACAAGAGCAAAAAACTCTTGTATTTTCGATGGCAAAAATGTGCTCTTGAAAACCGTGAATGATATACAAACCGTGTTAAATAGCCTTTGCGAAGTTTGCAATTTTGTTGTGGAAATTCATTCATCTTTTGGGTTCGTGTCTGCTGTTCATAAACTTATGGGTTTAAAAGTGCGGGTTTTATTTTGCGTATATTGGTGAGCAATGAAAATGCAATGCCATATTGTTCGGAAATGTAGCAGTACGATCTTTGAAGAGAAGTTGTAGATGACAAATGTTATGGGGATGTCGCAGGTTTTTATAAATATTAGATAAAAATGAATTGCACTCACCGTCTCCTTATAGCTTACGAGCTGCTTACGGGGCATAATGTGATATCAGAACGCTGTGCATTTATGCTTCCTAAAAGACATCCTTCAACATCCAAGAGTTTGATCAATATTCCGATTTTAGTATCAAAATACTAAAGTTCATGTAAAGGGGCCACTTCTTCAGAGTATAAGAGAGCAGACTTCACAAAACGAATCCAACATTGTTCAGGATTATCAATTATCGCTTTACAATTACAATATCAAACTTCTTGCTACCCGTGTTCGTATACTGTTCACAATGAGTGCCGATGACCGACCTGACGTTTTGAATCACATGGAAATTGAGGCATATGCCGAAGCTCTGGAAAACTCCAAAACGACGGAGCTGGGTAAGTTTGCCTCTAAAAACTCAAGAATTAGCCATTATAGCTTGAAGACCATTAATATTCGACCGCCGACTATTTCTAGGTTCTATCGGGTGGCTGGAGAAGCATGAACGTGTGAAACAACTAACCATACAATCCGTTATTCAGGCTCTGTCAAAACGCGAAGAGACTGTCAAGGAATGTCTGGTGACGCATGACAAACTCAAGGTCCTAGTCCACGATCTCATCTTGATCGAGCTTTGGCGAGAGCACATTCTTCCTGACCTTGTGAAGCAGAAACTATCCCAAGGCTTCACGATTTACCCCATATTGTATCATGAAAGTACGTGCATAAACCTGCTGGAAACAGTCTTGTACCACCCAGAGTCCGCCGAAACCCTTGGGGATGCCGTCATCGACCTAACTGATTACTGCCTTCGACTAATGAATCATTTCATCATTGTGACCAATGATGATGACGAGGGGGAGAAGGAACCCGAGAAATTACTGATAGATCCAGCATCAGGAGACTATCTCCACCAAAAATCAGAGTCGGATGGAGATGTGAATATGAGCAAAGTGGCAGGAACTCTCATGTTCGGAAACTGCTTCAAAGGGTTGTCGACGCTACGTTATATTATCGAAAATGTGGACACCCTCGGATCAGGACTGGTGTCAAGACTCATAGTGTCCTCTGACGCTCCAATGCTGATCACTCAGCTTCTCCTGGAGAAGCCCTGGCGTCGTGAGAACTGGCAAAGTGGAGAAATTACAGAATATGATCCGGCAACGGGCGACTGGAAAAGTGTAGATCCCTCTGCTAGATTCATTTTGAGCCATGCTGAAATTCAGGCGTGGCTGGCTTTGTATCTCCTCTTTAAAAATAATCAAATCCTGTCCAATTATGAGTTCTACGATGGTCGAAAAAATCAGCTTATAAAATTGAGGCCATTCTTGAACGAACTCTCCCTGGACCAACTTCCAATACTTGGGGAGCTACAATTGTTTCTTAACCAGTTAGCAATGCAATCTGGACCGTTTGCACCCTCGAAGTCTGCCCTTCTCTTGGAAATGATTGCTCCAATTAGAAACCGTCTTGAGAGCAAGTTCAAGGAGAATAAAAGAAAATATGTTCAAATCTACAAGAGTGAACTTCTTCAAGCATCCCAGGAGGCTTTAATGGAAAAGGCGAAGAAACTGGCGGCTTCCTACGACTTCAACAACTTTGAGCCAACGCTGCCCAGCAAAGGAGTGTGTGCCAACTGTGGCAAAGAGGCGGAGAAGCGGTGCTCCCAATGCAAGAATGAATGGTACTGTGGACGCGACTGCCAAGTGGAACATTGGAAACTGCACAAGGTCACGTGTGGGAATGAAAAATGATCAAATGGATTATTAGATTTTATATGCACTACAATTATTTTTATTCGCATTTTCAGCAATTGTATCGTAGCAGGTATCAAGTGGTACATAAGTTATAATTAGTTATATAATATACAAACGCTATTATACTGTACTTTATCATAACGAATTGCCAATAAACTGGTGATAATCGTTGTGAGAACCTGAGACATTTAAAATGATTTAATTTACAAACAAATAATCCAATTTGCTCATCGATCTGTTGTAATTATAAAGATCGTGTGAATTCTGAAAAATGCAACGGTGAAGTTGGTCTACGTAGGTACATACCAATTTCAGTGTAAAGTTGGCATTGCATTATCATTCCAGCGCGATTTTTCTCTGTAATCTTTGCATTACAATTGGAAAGTAAATGACTGTATGCAGTAGTCGATTACCGACGGCTAATGCAGATACTGCCACACCGAAAAAAACCCTTAAAACGCAATTGGCAAGAAATAACAAAGCTTGAACATTTACAATACTAATTTACCTGCGGCGATCCATACAGGAAGATTTGCACATTTATATTAACAGCGCTTTGTTCAACTTACATAATATTGCAAATCATGTATTGAATGTAAATACTCGTGTAATTAGACATTCAAGGTTCAGAAGGGTTATAATTTCTATGACAGTCTGGCTTGTTTCTCAATTCGTGCGTAGCGTGTAGAGAATTAGTACATCCACAAATAAATATTTAATACTTAGGAATTTAATGAAACCTGCAGCAACTTAATAGTAGCGGTTAGCTTACCCTTTTTGTAATGGGCTTGACCCTTGCATCGTCATACAACACTGTTAGCTTTTTTCGAAAACTCGTATTCTGAGGGTAATTTGTGAGATGGTGTAGGCGACTTGTAGTCTGAACCCTCGAAGTTTTCCAACTGAATTAAATCCAAAGACTTTCCCTTCGTTTCGGGTAGAAAGAAGTAAATGAAGGTTACACCAAAAGCGCAAAAAATTGCAAACAGCCAAAACGTATTTTGGGAACCCAGAACTCCATTCAAGTCGTGAAAAAATCGGGTAATGAGGAAGGCTAAACTCCAGTTACAAGTCGTTGTTAATCCCGAGGCAAATCCTTTAAAAGGTTTTAAAAAGGCATTACAATTAGCAAAAATGACAACATTCATCTAATTCATTTGCTGTAAGTATGTTACCTAAAATATGGCTGGGGAGCAATTCACTCATGACGGTCCAAACCAAACTTGCGACACCCCCGCAGTAGGCAGCATTAAATAGAACTAAACTAACCAAAGGAATCCAATCAATCACCTCATGCGACGTGGCGTCTATTGACTTCAAGTGGAAAAACGCCCCCAAGGTCATCAGAGACAGAGACATGACAATGAAGGAAAATATTAGTAAAATCCTTCTTCCTGCTTTGTCAACGTAGAGTGAGGCGAGGATTGTTGCAAAGCATTGAAATACTCCGACCACGATTCCAGAGATATGAGAATCCAGCCCGACGCCAGTGTGTTCAAAAATCATCACCGCGTAAAAAGCAAAGGCGTTCCCACCGCAAAACTGATTGAAAAACATGAGTCCTAAAACAATGAAAGCTGGTTTTATGGTGGATGCTGTGAACACGTCTGAGAAGCTAAGGGTTGATTGTCGCTTCCTATTTATGGCATCGTGAATCTGAATAAGTGATAAGATTCAGAGATAAGTGGCTTTGATTTTCAAAATTGTGTGTAATAAAATAAATATTAAATTATGTGAAAATCGCGTCTTACTTCGTCTATTTCTAGTAAAACTGCCTTTGTTGGACACTTAATGTCTGAAGCTCGAAGCCAACAAAGAGCTTCAACGGCTTTATTTGCCTGATCGGTAATTAGCAGCCATCGTGGAGATTCGGGAAGGTAAAGCACGAGCACAGTAAAAAGTATTGGTACCACACCGCAAAGTCCAGCAAGGTAATTGTACGGCACACAGGCACCCATTACATATCTACAAGATTGATCTGACTTGGAGTTAAAAATGATTAAGAAATGGAAAGTTAAGGTAAGCAGTCATTACGTGAATAATATGCCGAATTTAACAACAACTTGGAATATTGCGCCCAGGCACCCTCGGATCTCGGGCTGTGATATCTCAGTGAGATAAATCGGAGCTGCTAAGCTTAACGAGCCAATTCCAACTCCTACAAAAAATGTTCGAATTTCAAATACCTACGTTTTAGCTTGCATTTCTGTCCAAGTTATATTATATTGCGGTTATGCCATCATTATTACCGGTTAAAAATCGACCAATGTACAACATAGATATTTGATGAGCCATTGATAAAAGAAGCCATCCCAAAATCAACGGTAGAGAGGATATGAAAAATGCATTTTTTCTCCCAAACTTCTCTATGCAAAATCCTCCCAAAGGGGCGCCGGCTGCTGCTCCAATCTGAACTTTGCACAAAAACTTCTAGTAATTATTACTGTTTTGATTAAGTGAGCAAAATACAAATGTTGTATGATTACCGTTATCAAAGATCCTATCCATGATAGATCGGTTTTTACCAAGTTAGGAAAATGCCCGCTTTTCTCAAGCGAAGGTAATGACGGAGATGACCATCCGAGGACGTTTCCCAAACTGAATGCACCAAGTGTAACTAGGTATACAGTAAAGTACAAAGTCGATTAAGATGATCAAATATTATTGGCCAAACTGTGTGAGTATAGATTTGACAAATTCGATGAAAACCTGCTGTCGCAGTCAGATATTGAGGAGTTCGGGAATTTTTCCACATTAATGATGGACCATTAGAAGAACTTTTGTGTTCAGTCGCCGTCAAATCGGTTAGCATGTGTACTGTGTTTTTGTGAACGTTATACTTTTTATGAACCATTTTTGCGTGGATGTGTATCAAAATGTGAATTTTTGATAGGCTGACGAAAAACAAAAAGATAAAAAAACTTGGAATTAGCACTTGAAACTATGTTTTCGACACATTGGAAGAGGTATCAGATCACAAACACCTTGTGTAAAGCTCAAATTCATTTTCAATACCCGTTTTTACATCATCCTATTAAATGAACTTTGTTTCTAACAAAAGCACCTGAACCTCTGGACCTGGACAGAGATGAAACGAACACTCGAAGCAGACAAAAATCCGATTGGAAATGATAAGCTCTCACGAGCGCAAATGTATTTAATACAGTAAACCAGCATTTAGTAATGATTCAGAGAAAAGGAGTCAGTTATTTTTCTATACTACCGCGTAATTTTACGCCAAAGGTCAGACCCAGGATTTTGGTCAGAAAACGCATTCTATTTACGGGGTACTGAAGCATAAGGAAATTCTAGTTCTAATACTTTGTAGAACATGTACCCTATCTCAATATAAGGAAGATCCTTCGATCACGGAAACGTTTCCTTGAAGGAATCTAATGCATGATTTCAGGTTCCGTTTGTCTCTGATTTACATGAGCAACAACGTAAGATTACCATGTATGGTATAACTGCTGTCAAATACCTAAATCTTACCTTTATTGCGCATGCAAACATGATTAAATCTGCGTGCAACAAGTTAATATAACTCGCATCTTAACTCTCTGTTATTACATGAATGACTCCCGGCATAATGTAAAAGTTTTAATGTGTACTACAATCAAGACAAAGACTTATCGAGTACCGCGTATTTATTGAAGGTACTTTTGACTTTCTCATCATTCATCACCAACAATAAAATAAACAAACATGAGCCCAAACATTAAGTTAATCGTTTGTTACCAACAAAATGTTCTTATATTTCACCTTTTGGTTACAATATCAAATTATCCAATAGTATCAACATATTGTACATAATACGTAAGTTATACACTCACTTAGCAAGTTACATACAAGATTTCAATTTCTTTTCAATTTCGTTTAACAAGGTGTTAATTGGAAAGAGAAAAACTCACTCCAACAAAGTATAACTTTGTCCCTGTCCCTGACCATGATTTTCATGTTCATACTTTGTATCAATTAGATCACAGTATTTTAGGTAAAGTCTGTGGTTTGTTGATATTAGACGTGTATATAGGTACGGTAGGAAATAAAGTATTTTCTCATATTATATTATTGAATTTTTGTTATCCGTTGATTTAAATGAATTCTGTGTTTGGTAACAATGAGAAAATTTTCCTCTATGAGTATGATTTTGATGAAATACTTAAATCAAATGACTAATTTAAGTAATTCATCAGGGGCTATATAGAATGCAGATTATATTCCATCATCTCTGTTGAAATGTTGAAAAATGTAATTTTGTAATGTGATGCCAATTGGCTGAAAAAAGTCAACTGCATCAAGAGCGTCTCGAAGCACAGGCGCGGCGATTGAATTACAGATAATAGAATGTGGAAATGTATATCATAAAGTTCACACGCTAAGCAATTCATTGTCTGGGTCAAGTTCAGTATTTCACTGTCAATTTCACTTACTTGATTTTTGAGCTAGAGTTAGTCAAGACCTAAGATTTGTGCTTTGGCGTGATTCCCACATGCATTTTTATTAAGTATGTCTACGGTCTACACTGTAGACTCTACAGTGTCTAGTCACTGGTAATTTGACCACATATTAGTTAGCAAATGATTTTATGTAGATTGCCGTAACGTATCATAAATACATGAATGTAGTATGTAAAGGCAACTTCATAATGTGTACATTGTCGTACATTTTATAGAGAGCATATTGAAGGTAATCGCATGCCTAATTACACGTGTGTGTAGGCACAAAAGTGCACCCACGATTCAATTGAAGTTTAAGGTCAGACTTTCGTTAATCTATTTTCAACCGCTGCTTCTATCCATGGAATTGAACACATGTAACACACTCCGTGGCACGCCTGTCTACCTGCCAAAGGTAAGGCAAGGATGCTTAAATTTGAAGAGATAGCTTGCAACCTTCAGACAGCTATCCCAATTCCGTCCTAATTATCAATTAATTGACATGGGCAAATGCCTGCCATTGTCTGCAGATGTAACGGGTTATGCACATTGCATGTGAAAACGAACCTTGTATCTTTAATTGTATTTAAACCAATGACCAGAGACAGAGATTTATTTACTAATATTATCAAAGTGGCGCCGGCGTCGGTTGTGCGTGATAAAGCTTTTTAAAAAATTAAGTAAACGAAAAGTTACAATTATATTTGTGGTAACACAAGATTTTTTCAATCTTTCAGCTTAGGCATCGTTTTGCTATACAAGAACTGATTTGTGATGCCGGGTCACTGATGTGATATCTTCAACAGAATGTGCACTCTTCTGTCCAAAACTCTCCATTTGGATTGTGTCCAGCGACTTGCCCGTTGTTTCCGGTACGAAAGCATAAATGAACGCCATTCCTACCACACACGCGGCGGCGAATAACCAAAACGTATTCTGAATTCCTAGTGTATCGTTAAAATCTTGAAAGAATCGCGTGGTGAGGAATGCCAATGTCCAGTTAAACGTTGTGGCGAGACCGGATGCGAACCCTGGAAAATGCCACAAATATAAAGTCCTGTTATTTATGCTACCGCTCAAATTCTTCCTTTTGGTACAGAAATTTTCAAAATATCAAAATATCATTCAGAGTGATAATATCTTTAGAATGCAAAATAATGCATTACCAATGACGTGGTTTGGTAGAATCTCACTCATGACAGTCCAAATAAGACAGCCCACGCCTCCGCAATATGCTGCATTGAATGCAACCACGCTCACAAGGGGTATCCAGTGAGCAGCCTCGTGAATCCCGTCAACAGCTTTCATGTAAAAATAGCCTCCAAGCGTGACTAGAGAAATGCTCATAACTGCAAATGACGACAGGAGCAAAATCCTTCGACCAGCTCGGTCAACAAAGGCGCAGGCTAGTGCGGTAGCGATCACTTGAACAGCAGCTACAATGATGGATGACAAGTGGGCATTCGCCCCGGTGGAAGCCTCTTTGAAAATTTTGACAGTGTAGAAGACGACAGCATTTTGACCAGAGAGTTGGTTGAAAAACATGAGACCAAGAGTGACCAAGATGGGCTTCAAAATGGGTATCGTTAAGAGATCCATGTACTTCATTTGAAATTCTTTGGTTCGTTGAAGGGTGGCTTGAATCTGTGAATAGCATTTAAAGTTAATTACTACATTATACATAGTTAATTGCTGCAAAGCAAACAGTGATTTGATTTCTTTAATTAATCTCGTATTGCGTAATATTTCATACCTCATCAATCTCGTCAAGGACACTCTGAGATGGATTTAAGGAGTCACTTGACCGCAACCAAGAGAGAGCTTGTATGGCTTCATTGGTTCGACCTTCAGCTAGGAGCCAGCGAGGTGATTCCTTTAGCAGAAATATAGATAGAATTGTAAAAACGAGGGGAATTACTGCACACCATCCAGCCAGCAAGTTCCAAGAAGTCATTGATCCAACAACGTAACTGTAGATCAATTACAAACAATTATATAACACGGAAAGATACTGCCAATCATGCTGGTATTACATAAATATACTTGATCGTAGATATGCATTACATAGAATAGACCAATTTGGAAATAAAGGAAATAACGAATAGCAATTAAGCAATTATACATTTCTTAGAAAATAAACTAGTACAACTTACGTAAATAAAATACCAAGTGTGACGGTAACTTGAAAGACAGCTCCAAGGAATCCCCTTATGTCTGACTGAGAGATCTCACAAAGATAAACTGGAGCCGAAACACTCAACACTCCAACACTGAAACCTATTGAGTATTTAAGAAGCGAATTTGATATTTCTATTCTCTGTATTCACAATGTGTCTAAAAACTTTTACCGAATGCCATATTTGCTACAAATATAGCAGTGTTTGAAGTTTATAAACTTACACACACGACAGACGCTGCATATAAATTGAAGCAATAAGAATAGAAATTACTTCAAACAAGACGCTTTGCACGTTTGAAATAACTTCACATTCAAGCATAGTCTTAAGTATGACGTAATTATAGTATACCTGTCAGAAAGCGGCCACAGTATAGCATGAGGACATGATGGGAAAGTGCAATGGTCAGCCACCCTGTTACGAATGGGATTCCGAGTGCAAGCAAGGTCGTTTTTCGACCTATTTTCTCGATAGAGTATCCACCACAAGAAGCTCCTATCAGGGCCCCTATCTACAAATTTGTAAAAATACAAAAGTCAAACTAGTGTTTGTATAAGTTTCAGTTTTCTGGTTTCCGAAAATGCAGATTATATATAACGTATAATGCAAAGTTCTCTGACAAGCGAAGATTTAAAAAATGTCTATATAATAAATGAAAACATACCGTGACAAGAGATCCAATCCATGATAATTGATACTGTTCTAAATCCTCAAAATCTTCACTATTTTTCAAGTTGGGCAGAGCTGGACTAGACCAGCCAAGAACTGTGCCTAGACTGAATCCGCCAACGGTCACTGCAAAATTGAATGGCATACCAATGCAAATCTATATACTACACACATTTAAGAATTATTAAGTGATCATTTGAGAGCATACCTGCGGCGGCTGCTAAATACTGAGGTGTTCGATGGTTTGATGCACAGCATGCAAACTTTGCGTCAAGTTCATTATTATTGTCAATGCGGTTCACGGTGTAACTGCTGGAATGCCTCATTGTGAACTTGACTTGCGGGTTGACTTGTTGATTACAAAAACTTCATGTAAATAATTGCTGTTACATTTATACAGTAGCGCACGCTATGCTTAGTTTAATAGAAAATCCTAGCAGAGCTTATTAAAAGAATACATAGGACATAGAAGAAGAAACATTCTCATCGAGAGTCTACCACATCGGTAAAATGCATCACGGTTCCACACTGAGAGTCCTTTATATACGGTTTTAATATGGTTTACGAAGAAACATCAATTTAGCGATGAGGCAAAGATTCTCGAAAATGTATCAAAAATCCAAACAAAGCGTGTGCCATTTCTTACTGTTTTGTTTGAGAGTAATCAGCGAAAAGGTGTTTGACCACTTTACGCGAACCGATGCGTGTAAACCCAATAAAAACACACTCAATACGTCATTCATTCACAAAATTTGCAGAGATTGTGATGACGTCAAATGAGATGTTGCAGTGTGTGAATAGATAGCAGTATTCAAGGGGTAAGGTATGCTTGTCTGCAAGGGTATATATTCTTATCATTCTTCACAAATGTGTCAAAAATGTAATGCTCGCTCAAATATTGTCACTGCGGAAGGTTTGTGAATGCGCTATAATAATGCTCTTTAATATTATCTTAATCGTGTACCACTATATGCTAAAATGCGTCTCGCTCGATACACATTTCAATGGATTTAAATTTAGAGTTATCAGAAATTTCCAGTTAGCAGGTAAAGAGGCTGGACGGTTCTTGTACATCTTACGATGAAATATTTAATCCTATGTTCCACGGTGTGTTGAACGTAAACACAGACAAAATGGCACGGCAAAACTCAGGTTGAAATGATTTTCTTTGAAAGTTAGGTTATTCCCTATTGATTTTTGTATGTTACATTTACAAAACTTGTCTTACTGACACTTGGGAAAATCCCTTTCCTTTCCTGTTTTGTATATGGTCAAAAGTATGTTCTGAGAAAAGCTTTTTACAGTACTGTAACAGTTTATGCACATTTTGTTTTTTCTTCACTTCAATAGCACCCTATATACTTCGGTTACGATTTGGGATTTGAGTACAAAGTAATTGATTGTAAAAAGTTGACAAATGATGACGCAGTTTTGAATCTTGTATAGTACTAGGCAGTTGTGATCTGTACTGGGCAGAGCTCCAAGTCACAAATGAATGCTCTTTAGATAATCGACAAGCATCCCATTATTAAAGATCTTCAGGCAATTGAGAAAAGGGCATTCTCCTTTTCAGCAGCACCTTCTTTTTAAACTCAAGGCTTGTATTTTTTAGAGTCAGTTGCCTAAAACTCTTGCTTACTACCGCAAGATTGCACGAATTTGTGCTCCTCTTGTTGCACATGGGCTACCTAATTTGCTTACTGAACATCGTAACTCTAGTTTTCGTTACGAAATATATACGCATAAACATAGTGTTAAACTCTCCCATTGCTTTTTCATATATTAGCGATCTGTTATAGTTATGACTAACTGATTGAACTTATCACATTATTTCAAACCGTCTCGGGTAAGTCATGAGTTATGATTTGGTAGAATTAGTACTTGTGCTCTCGATATAACTCCTGAGACTTGAGCATGACTTGCTTAATTTCCATGAAAGACGCACGTTGTGACTTGTGGTCAATACAGAATGAAAAGAAATTCTGCAAAACACCGTTCTGCGACGTTTATTGGTGGATATTATGTAGTAAGTGTAAAGGTGACACCTAACTCCGCTTGAAAAACCGACTCTAAAAACAAATTCACACAGATAAATGCCTCCTTCATTTACTATTGAGCTATGCATCTTTATTTGCACAGTCAACATAAGCCCGTTGAAGTTTTAGAGCCACCAAATCAAAACGGTTTAATGTGTTTTATACAATTTTTTACATGCACCATGTCATTACTCATCTCTTCTCGAAATTTCAGGAAGGAATCACTTCCCACAGTTGCTGTAATGTGAAACCGTCTTTGGGCTTTTCAATTGCCAATCCCAGCTCTTCACTGTAAACGATTTGTCGTCTCTCAGAATTGTGAAGTTCACCCGTGTATCCGTCCGCAAAGTATGCTGCAAATGCATCAGACGCAAGTTCAGGATTTTCGTCAATTTCCTCAACCTCCTCTGTAATTGCTCTGTGGAGCCTGTCTTTGCGCTCCTGTTCAATTTCTGCATCTATGGACTGTTGAGAAATATAAAAATTGTAACAAAAGCTGAAATTAATAAGAATCTTGGGTACACCAAATGAGTCTTACGTCAGGGTTAAATTCCACACCAAACTCGGGGTACTGCATATACGTGTCATGAATGGAGAGCAGAGATTTGTACACAGATTGAAGCTTCTCTTTGGGATCTATGCGAAAGCCAAGGATGTAATTTCCGCCGAATTCTGTTGTCTCGATGACTAGGGCCTTTCCAAACTTTGAGTCACGGACTTTTATCTGTAAAAATGAAAAGTTACCCGTTCAGCGTCTTCCTCGAAAAACATTTGCGTCTCTCTTTCAAAGTACAGATTTTTTAAAAGCAGGTACTTCGGCAATTTGAAGAAAAGGTATTGACGCGTTGAAAAGTTCATTGGCAGCAGCAAACCAAACAACTCGTACGTTTGTAATGAAGAAGGAGCCTAAATTTCCCTGAAAAAATTGCAAAAAAACTACGTGTTTGCACTAGTGAAATACGGTGTCTATTTTATATCAGTAAAAACAAGTCTTTTGTAAAGACAATTATGTTTTTACCTGATCACTCGAGAGATTCCAAACACCACTAATTTGTTCGCAAATTTGCTCCTGGGCGAGCATTTGTAATTTTTTGTTAGACACAATCATTGCGCTTCTCATCTTTATCTCTCTGTACGGCTTTGACTGAATGTATGCCCTGATTGAATGAGTTTGAGAAAAACAACAGTCACAATCTGATGAAACAGCATCGCCGAGTGTGTTTTTATGTGCCATTATTGTTTCGACGAAATGAATTGTTTGGGGACGTGTACTGAGAATCTCAATGAATCGTAAAGGTATACGTTGAAAGTACCTGTGCACCCCGAGAACCACAGGAAATAGTCTGTTGTGATCCACTACAAGATTTGTGAAGATGAATTCGTATCGGGATGATTTGGTTTTTGCCAAGATGTGAAGTGACTCTGTCATTCCACGCAATTTTGACGTGGCTGACTTGATCGATATTGAAGTGATGGGGTTGTAGCCGATAGCTTTTGAAGTGTAAAAACATGGTAATACTAAAGTCTGCAATCTTAAGGTACCCCAAAAAGTATATTTGTTCATATTTGTACAAAAATGGTCATGATTTCTTACACAAGTTAATTTTCGGATATTTTAATGACTGCCAGATAATCCTCAAGTTTGTCGCAATGAGTTTTCCGGGTTCGCCGTTGTTCCCTTTTGTGTCTTCCACCGGTTCAATTACTTCGAACATCTTTTCCCCTGCGCAAGGCTTCAAGTACCTGTAAAATTAATAGGAAAGAGCATAAAACTTGTCACAATTACAACAGTCCGTTCTTTATTAAAATTTTAATTAAAATGCATACCAACCTTGTCATCAGGTCGAATCGAATATCATTGTCGTACCAATGCGCAATACAGTTTTCAATAGGCATGCTTTTGCCTTGATTTTAAAAAATGATGTGTTGTAACTTCAGATTTAGTTTAAACACAAATTAATAAAAGCCTACATTTTCCAAACGCACTAGTAACAATGAAAGTTGTACAAAAGTCAATCAACACCTGTAGTTAAGCCAAACTGCTGGAATATTAGGGTTAAGGCTCACTTGACTTGTTTTCAGTTTTCGCTAAGCAAGTTGTGCTCGTCTTCTGACCATTCGCCGGTCCCGTCACTTAAAAACTAGAAACTGATTTGTTTGAAATAGCTCCAATTTTATTCCTTTTAAGGAGTACCGTGATGTACATGTCTTTTTGTTATGCTTTTAGTACATTTATACTACATACATGGTAGCCAAAAACCTATTGCGTCTTCGTGTTTGCGTGATGTTACGCTGTCAATTCGCAGTTCCACTAGCCTTCTGCCAGGCCACTAGAATTCTCCTATAGATATAACCTCCGTAGTCAATTGCCTCTGTTGTGATACACCACGACTTAGCAACCCCACCAACTGCTGAAGTGAGGAACACCTTTGTCGCTAAGTACGTATTTCTTATACGCACTACCTATTGCCCTTGCTTCAATGTCACAAATCATACATATACGATGCCTGTGCGTTATGCTTGTTGTCCATGAGGGAAACTTGTCCAGCGAAAGATTGGAAAGAATCAATAAAATCTCACGGCTCTTCCGAACTCGCCAGCAATTTCATTATCATGGTCTTTGTTAGGTGTCACCGTGTTTATGCTCTTTTTATCGCACTATATAATACATCATAAACTTGGGCACACAAGGGTAATCTCTTGCATAAAAATAGAAATAAATCTGAAACGCCGGCAAATTGATATTTTATTTATGCAGACTATTCTCTATAAAACAAACCAAGCCTATACAAATATACAGTATCTTACAACTCATATTTAAATTACAATGCAGCAACAAAGGTTTCCAAAGCGCTATGCTGACGCGCTGCGTCAGTCTTGTCCACCGGTCCTTCCCACCGCAACCCAAACTGATTCAACGTATTTTTATTATTGTTCCAGTTGGATGCGGCTTGGTTTCGCAGCCACTCTGAATACGGACGACCAGCTAATTCTCTGTTGAGCTCTCCCAAATTCCTAACGTATATTCCTTTGAATGAAGGCCCGTCTCCTCCACAGTCACCATCCCCGCATCCGTATTCACGGAGGATTCCATTGGGATTTAAGCTGCCACTTCTCTCTACGGCATCAGCAATGTTGCGGGCTTCCGTTAAATAGCTCTGGTCTTGGGTTGCTTTAAAGAGCTCCAACAGACCACCTAAAATGACGCCTTGGTTGTATGACCAGGTGACATCCCCGTTATTTTCGCAACTTTCGAAGCGAAGGCCATCGTTAATTAAATTCTCTCCGTTGATCATGCCGCTCTGTTTGAACCAATTCCACACTTCGATTGCGCGCTCCAAGTATTTGGTGTCACCTGAAATCCATAATGTTCTTAAAATAGCTTTACTAGTTTTCGCTTTAATAAACAAATAAGTACCTGGAATTTGATTATGAAGCTGGGCCGCCAATTTAATGAATAATTCATTTGTAATGGCGTTTTTGTAGTCTTTTTGAATTCTCCACCACAAGCCACCTCCACAAACGTCATCCCTGTACCCGTCATAACTGTAATCTGCAGTGTGCTTTGCTGTTTCCAGGTACTTTTCAACTCCTGTCAACTCGTATGCTCGGGTGAAGGCGAGACCCCACCACAGGGTGTCGTCAATGTAGTCATTTGTGAAGTCTCCAAAGTGCTCCTCTTTGTTCTTCTCATAAATTTCGTCAATGATGTAACGGTAGTTTTGAGTGTTTGTTTGTGTAAAGTAGTCCAAGAGGGCGTTGAGGCAATTTGCACCGTTCCTTTTGAAGTAATTGAATTAAAAATTAATTACACAAGTTTCGAGTATATGTAAATTGGCATTGTAAAAACAAGCTTACCACCAACCGGTCATCTGGAATAGTTTTGTGTCATAAAATTGCATTAGTGCTGTCGCCGCGGCGTCCACTTGCGATTCAGCGTTGACACTGGATCGTGCCCAAGGTGTGCATGCAATTTCATCTCGATTTCCTGGCTTTCCACAAGCTCTTAAGGCGCCGATCTGTCTGCCGGATGGATTGTCTACATTGAACATGAGGGTTCGCACTTCTCTAGCTCCGTCGGGGATGCGAGCATCCCCAAGTTTACCATCCCAGCCGATACCCGCATTAAATGAGCGGTCAATCCACACTTCGTCGGTGGGATCACCGTTAGAAATCTCACCGAAGCCCATGTTGTCACTGTCGGATATGTAGAGACGGATTGCACGGCCAAAAAGTTCAGCGGAGACTGCCTCCCTGACGTTTGTTCCTAGGGCGGGGTCCCTTCCATCGCAGTGGATATTGCATATTTGAGCAACTGCAGATGAAAACGTCAATGAAATCACTGCAAAAACCACGTAGGGAGAAAGGAGTTTGTGGTGACCCATTTTGAAAAAAAAATATTTTACAGGTACGATGAGTCGTGACTGAAATCTGGGACTGAGCTGACAACTGTTGTTACGAGGTTGTGTCTTGTATTAATCAATAGTGACAATGAGTGACACCTTGTCACATTTTTGTAATCTTATCGATTCACCAGTCCATGCATAACTTTATTTCATACGGATGGAATAATTTGGTTTTTTGCTTATTTGCAAATCTCTTGAATGTCAGTATGGTAAGCAAGACCTTTGCCTAGAACAAGTGCGCACGCACACTTAACATTTACTTTTTTGGACTAAAAGTTTTGAATGATGCTCTGCTCGACAATATGCATACTACATCTACGGTTGAGAAGACACTGTCACTTCAATGATTGACAAAAAGTATTTGTTAAACAACAGTCAATCTGAAGGACAATCGAAAGATTAAATGTAGTTAAGTATTTATTTCATTTAGACAGAGCTCAAGTAAATACAGTACATCGTTTGTGACAATTACAGTGCAGCGATAAAAGCTTCAAATGCTGATTGCTGCCTGGCCCCATCCGTCCTGTCAAAAGTGCCAGCCCATCTCAATCCAAACTGATTAAGACTGTTTCTGTTATTAGCCCAGATGGAATCCGCTTGAGACTGTATCCAGTTGGAGTACGGCCTATCCGGCAGGAACCGATTCAGTTCTGCGAGATTCCTCACAAACACGCCCTTGAAAGTAGGGACATCTCCACCACAATCTCCGGGCTCGCACCCGTAATCCGTCAAAATCCCATTTGGAGTTAGCTGCTCACTCTGGAACACAGCCTCCACAATGCGCTGTGCCTCATCAATGTATGTTTGGTTGGACGATGCGAGGTGAAGCTCGAGAAGGCCACCGAGGATGACTCCTTGGTTGTAGCTCCACGTGACACGTTCATTGTTAAGACAGTCGTCGGTGAGTCCGTCGTTGATTAGGTTTTCAGCGTTAATCATGCCGCTTAGTTTGAACCACTGCCACACTTCCAGGGCTTGGTTCAAATACATGGTGTCACCTGCGATTAACCAGTTCTTCGCAATTAGTAACGTTTCCCCAGTTTATCTCTTTCACATATATTCAATTACGAGAAGACACGTGTACACATATTCGAGTATGTCTTGCTTAAGATGCTACTTAATTGATTATTTTAAAAAAACCTGGGATTCGATTATGCAGTTGGGCGGCCAACTTGATGAAAAGCTCATTGGGTATCGCATTTTTATAGTCTTTATCTGTCGACCACCATAAGCCGCCCCCGCAAACATCATCTCTGAAGCTATAGCCATAGTCTGCATCAATTTTTGCCATTTCCAAGTACTTTTCATTTCCCGTCAAGTCGTACGCATTGATCCAGGCCAAACCCCACCAGAGAACGTCGTCAATATAGTCGTTCGTAAAGTTTCCGAAGGCCTCCTCCTTGTTGTTCTCAAAGATTTCGTCAATGACGTAACGATAGTTTTGCGTGCCTGTTACTTCAAAGTAATCGAGTAGCGCAGTAAGACAGTTTGCTCCATTCCTAACAAAATAACACATACATTTA
>JAHZMW010004522.1:0-23825 GCA_027743745.1 Alloscopus bannaensis
GAGCCAGCCTCTTTTACGCTTTGTGTGCGCGCAATATTCTTTTCCACACTTTGCCATTGGGTAGTGTCTCAGCGATTAACGCGAACGCGCAAACTTTCAAATTTCGAAATACGGTTGTATTTTTTTAATTTGAAAGTTTACGCGCACGCGTTATTCAGTGGTTTGAAAACTAGACAATAGCGAACTGTGAAAAAAAATATTACTCGCAAGAGGCTCGCTCACGTATTCTCATTTCTCGCGCAGTTTCACCTCGGTTCACCACCTCGCTGGTAGCCATTCGGGATTAATTTTGTCACTGGATGATTCTGCATAGCTTATTTTGTATGTTTCATGGCAATACAACATTCATTTTGATTTTCCACTCGTACACTATCCTGGTAAGCGGACCCACATTACAACGTGATTGCGCAAGAAAACTGTGCGGAAGTTGTGAGCTATGACTATTAGTTGCATTAGTTCTTTTTTCATGGTAAATGTGGTAATGTCCTACACCATTGCGAGTGACACGTGTCCTCATTTTTTTACCAAGCTTGTTTTGCCTCTCGAAAGAAGAAATCTCGCTGATAATCGCATTTCCCAAGATATTCACCCCATTTCTCCTCACTTCGCACCATGACACACCTCGCCACTGATGGGAACGAAGAGAAAGATTCGATGCAGTCGAATTCCAACAGCAATAAGTTTCCACGTGGGAGCGAAACATTATTTTATCCCTTTTTAATGGGCTCCATTAAAATGGGGGAATTTGTCTTGAGAGGGCAAGCATTTTTTTCTGTGTATTAGTTTGCAACCAATTAAAACTCGGCCTATGATTTACGACTTAGGCGTTCTTCTCAAAATACATGATTGTGTCTCTCCTTCTCTCGGCAGCAATTTTCATCATTCTTCCAGGTTTTCCCCGGCGAGAAAACGGCACACCAAGGAAATTATGCAGATAAGCTAGAAATACGAGACGTGTAGACGTTGGACGGTAGTTCAGGTAGTGAGTGAATGAATCCAATAAATACATTTTAGAATTGTGAACGCTCTTCTGGAAGGATTCCAATTAAATTGTTATTACTATTGCTGACTAGAGAGAAGCTATATGAATGCATTTACTCAGCCAACACCTAAAGTTTATGAAGAAAAAAAACAGAATGTGGAAAGACATGACGACTACAACGACGCATGGTGGTGGTGATGATGAGTGTTTAAGTCAGCCAACTTTATGGTCGTCACATCTCTCACCAAATTTATGCATGATGGCAAAGCAGAGACAGAAAGTATTAAGCTCATGAATGATTTGAAGGTCTTGATGATGTGATGTGATTAAAAAAAGATGTAAAACACACAGGGCATGTTGTATGCTCTCTGAGTTGTGATCCGTGAGCTGTGTAATGGGTGGTGAATCTCATTTTATTGTCCTCACACCAAAAGCGAATTTTCATGACATCCTCAAACATTTGAGGGGAGGAGACAAATGAAGAGGAAGTCAATAACACGAAAAGGTGGCAATGAGGAAACACCACGGTGCAAAGCACAGCTTTTCTTTTACTACGTGTTCTCCCGTTGTGTGTGATTGATAGCGTTGAGGAAAATGGGGAAACGGACGAGGAGCATATTTTGTCAAATGAGGATTTGATGGTAATAGCAGTACTGATGATGATAAAGTCTGTTTTCGCATTCACACCTGTTGTCCTACGTTTCGCGAGATCAAGTCGAATTCATCTGGTCGTATGAGTGAAAAACAACCTGTTTAACTACACGGTGTCTGTGAGCATTACCGGATCAAAGTGTGGAGTTGATATAAATGAAAGGGAAACGAAACGATGGGCTCCGTTAGTCAACGTCGGCGATGATGAGGTGATGTGCGGTGTTGTGGTGAATGTCGCCCTTGAGGAACTGACTCGGTGTGACTCACACACACACACATGTTGAGCGTATTTGATGCCGTTGTACGTGTTTGTGGTCTCTCCAGGGACAGTTTAATCAAGGAGGGTGAGCTTGCAGGGAAAAGGCTTGACAAAGTGTTGCTCATCTTGGCTGAGAGACTTGCGAAAAAGTTGGAGTCAATATAATGTGCATATGTGGCGAGGAAGACGTACCTGAGTTGTTAGGATGTAGAGGAGTAGTTATTTTTCCTACAGAATATGTCGACAAATCTCATTACGTGATTACATCGCATTTATATGAATACGCTTTCGCAGAGGGTGTGCCGTCGTTTGGTGAAAAAAAACAGCGAATTCTGAAATTACAACAACACAGCCAGTTAAAAAATAGGAAGTCTCTCCGTACATAGTTACCTGTATACCATAAAGTATGCTTTGGGCATATTTACCACTCCTGAGACATTTGCGAAGCACTTTAAATATAATTAAATTTACCATTTTTAGGTTCTCAAGTTGGAGGGTACGCAATTTTTTCTCTCGAGAACATGAGATGCTCCTTCACTTACATTTATTTCCAACATCGCAGTAGTAATGTGTAAAATGGGATTTTTTTACCGATTAGATTGTTACTACGCCTCCGTTTTCCGCTTATAAAGTAAATCTTATTACAAAATGAACCTCTTGTTTCCTCCAGTGTCGCAGTATGAAAACATGGATGAGTGAAGATGCGAGAATTTACACATACAAAATAGAATGATACACATTCAACGCACTTTTACGCTTGGCTATCAACTTTCTCTACAACCATGTACATGAGGCAGAGGGGACAGAGAACATGAGAAAAATGAGAATATGTATGTTTAAAGTGTAAAAAACTGGGACGTCAGTTGTAAACTGCTCGGCTGCTCATGTCAGGTTGTCATGTACTTTTTCTAGTGCCGTATAGAGATTGGAATATGTATTACCATGTTTTTGTTGTAATCAAATCAGCGAAGCTTTTCAATGTATCCGGAGGGAGGAAAGTAGCCTGAAAATTGACTTCCTCCTTTGTCCTCCTCTCCACTCTTGCTCGCTTTTTCCTATTTTCCATTTCACCATATCGTCATCAACTCTGAGAGGAAGCTTTCTCTCTCGTCAGAGTAGGAACGGTGTATATACCAGTTTTTTCTTGTTGTGGCTGTGCCTCTGTGTGCATGACGAACCGTGACAAAGTCTCTCCTCGAAAATGTATGTAGAAAAATCTCGTTTATGATCATTGTAACGGTTGGAAGGTGCGTCATAATACGTACGACCTGATTTTTTTTCTCTCTCTCGCGTACGACAATATCGACGTGGAAAGCTGATGAGACAAAGTATTCTCACAGAGATGGCTCCATAATATCGTCATTATCACCTCGAGCGGAAAGCAGCTTTTCCATGAAAATGGAAGTGCGAGAGGAGATTCGATGGAGGAGACACTCATAACGAGCCAACCTGTCTGTCAGCAGGATTACACTGTAAGTGGACCCATTAAAACGGAGGAAGTTGACTTTGCTCCTCTTCTCAATCTCAGCCTGATGAGGATGGTTGTACTGGTTGTTGTACTCATATTTTCATCATCACCATCATAATTCATAATGCACGACAAGATAAGACAAATGAGGAAATGTACTTAGCTTTGTGCGACGTATGTGTGTTCTTGTCACTGAAGTCTCCATGTCAGCCAAATAAAAGGCAAACTGAGACACAGGAAACAAATCTCTGGAGTTGACTCCGATTTCCTCTTTGTCTCTTGTTTTGTTCCAGTGCTGTCCGTGTTATTGTTTTCCAATCTCGGTTCATTTCTCTGCTTGTGTGGAGACAAATATAATGATGCTCATTCACACAAAGACGACTCATGTTAGTTGAGGACACTGAACGGATGAACAGTAACGCCAGAAATTCATCCGCCAGGATAAACATAAATTGTAGTGCAATGAATGATAAGATAACTTGGTGATATGGCTCGAAAGAAAACTCAATAATGTTTTGGTGGAAATACTTGAAAAACACAGCGACTAAAGTTGTACACCAAATATGTAGCAATACAATATTTTTCCACATGAATAACAGGTACGGTCTACTTCTTTTAATGCATCATTATCATAGTTACGAAGATTGGTCACATATCATGTTTAAATAATGCCTTTGTAGACACACAGAAAAGATGTTGGTACAGCAAAGCTTTGTTCAGCATGAGTCTGAGTCATCTTGAGAATAAAATTATAAGTTGAATCACTCATCTAAAATTACGGACATAGAATTCCAATTTTTCTCCAATAATATTAAGGTCCTTGTTTCAGACTTGAGTCATTTACTCTCTCTTCTCCATCATTGTCAGTTGTACGTATGCATAAGTACGGAAAATGTCAATAGTGACAGAAGAGTAAATAAATCCTTCATTGATTAAATGCTTGCAGAACCAATACAGACTGAGCCAAAAAAAGACCGTATATATAAAGATTTATGCAGAATGTACTTTGCATATTATAATAAGCAAACATTTATTGCACTCTCCTTTATGTCTTCTCTGCTCCCACATTCTCAATATTAGCACACACCAAATTATTCTTCGTAGTATTTATTTAGTGTTTGAAGGGAACTGCTGCACTCCACGACTCTGTGAGCAGGTGTGTGGAAGGGCAAATTGGCGTTAATGGAGTCTCATTTTCCTAAAATGTGACTTTATAATATGGGTGTTACATTTGGATAATTGCAAGGCAACAATTTCCTCTTCACATTATCAAACAAGAGGTTTTGATTGCTTCGTTTTTATGCCTAGCAAAGCGAAAATGTTGTTTGCGGATTTTCATGGTTGCCTGCTTGTATTGCTGATGCAAAGAACCTTGAAAAGATTTGCAAGTCTTTTGGATAATGTGGTATAATAATATGAGACTGCGGAAAAAAAACAAATCTGCACGACTGTAAGTCAGTTCCAAACGAAGGAGAGAGAGTGTAACCAATACAACTGACAAAAGCAAGGAATGTCACCGCTTCTGGAGTCTGCATTAATTTGAACACCATTTAATCAACATGCATTCACACGATTTACTATGAATATGCATACTACAAGACAGCAGTGAAAGAGAGTAGAAATTTCTCCCATGAGCGCTGACATCATTCCCATTTTGTGAACAATACTATTACCCCCGAAAATTGAGAAATATAACAAAAACTCTCTGACGCTGGGGCTCGGCTTTTGTGGACAGCTAAAAAAAAAGAGTAGAGAAAAAAGTAGGAGCGTTCGACATTCGCCAACTACTAGATTAGCACGACGACAAAAAGCATGCCGTAACGAAAAGGAGATTATGTTGCTCGCGTGGAGCACCGGGGAATGGTTTTATGGAAAACCCGTATTGGTTCGTTAGGATTGATATTATATAGCATTTTCCTAAGAGTTGTGACGAAGCCACATGGACGTGAAGAGACAGCTCAGAGAGAAGGAAAAAGAATTATTGCCGGTCATTTAGAAATATTTGACAGATTATGCGCATAGCCATGTTGTGCTTCAGTGAGATTATATGAGTGTGCATCACCGTCATCATCACGTGCAATAAATCAGTTGAGCTATTTTATGGTAGCAACGTAAATGTGCGGCTGTCCTAACAAGCCTTTTGCACGAGAGTTGCACATGCATACCCCATGAAAAAAAATTATATGACCTAATATGACTACTAGTTGACATGGGATATGGCAATACGTTTTCATTCATTCAGTAATGGCGAACACACAGAGTTTGTCATAATTCACTATAGCGCATATTATTACAGTTGCGGAGTAGTGTAGAGCTCTTGGAAAGGTTTTATTAGTGCTGCTAAAAGAGCACTTGCCATCAAGTCGCTAGACGATCTACAATATCATATGAATGTACTCGGTGGTGTGTGTGTCCTTTTCCGTGGAGTAATTACGTGCTCATAAATTTATGCGTTTCATCCCATTTGATGATGACGATCGTAATTGCCCAAGTGGATTTGAATCATTTGCCTTTAGTCATAGCTATTAATAATACTGAGCGCTATTGGTGTGAGGTCCTGGAGCGATTGTGTAACTATACACGTCTACAATATAACCTTTCTCGGCAAACATTATTTTTCTTTGGCCATTGTCATCGATGGTGAGCGCTCAGTCAGATCAATGATTTGATGAATGGCACTCTGTTTGTTGGAGGGCTTGAATGTTGTAATACTGTGTGGTTGCACAAAATGGGCATATCTGCTCTTCTCAGAGAGGTCTGCTGGTAATCCATTATTCAGGAAAATTAAAGCGGTGTATGAGTCACACTCTCAGGCACAGTGTTACAACCACACGTTCATCTTTGTGAGCTTTTATGAACGAACATGAACTTCAGTATAATGCATGGAACAATTGACGATGATCAAGTTGAGGAAAATTAACTTCCAGAAAGAGATGCGAGACAGACTCGAGAGCCAGAACACGGAAATGGCAACACATGTGGATTCCAGGCGTTGAAGTTAATTTGCACTCAATCAATCGCGCATTTTGAGATGACTTCATCTACATCATAGTTATTGGAAGATTAATTGCCACTTTCTCATTGAAAAGATGTCAATTGAATATTAAGGGTTTTCCCATATTTTATGTGCGCGCATCACCTCAGCACATTAATGACTTTGTAATTAGTTCTCCTCAGACCGCTGTGAGAGTGCTCAAGTGTTTCTTGCTGTAAGGAATCGTATTTACATTTCATCGTTTTTGAGGGAGAGGGATTTTTCCCTTCGCAACTTCCCAAATGATAGCCACAAAATTCCTTAAAAGGATTATAATGATGATGATGCTGATGAAAATAATTGCCCCATGTTGTATGTAATAGTATGAGATGATTTTCTCTCAGTTTTTTATTATTTTTTTCTTTCTCTCTTCTATTACAAATTGACATGTACAAAACAGACCAATGTTTTTTTTTCTTCGATCAAATTGAAATGTTTGTGTGTGTGTGTGTGTTCATGTACGGCGAGAAAAATGTGTGATGTGGTCTGATGCGAATCATACAAACACCGATCAACGACTGTAAAATTAAGTTCCAAAAATACCACTCCTAAAACATATAAGTTAAGCTAAAAAAATCAAGAGTTGTTTCACATGTATATATCTAATGTAATAACCACAAGTATTCGTCAGAAGTTCAATCAAATACATCTTATTCTTATTATTTCAAAATTTCAAATGCTCTCTATCGTTCACTCTTGTTTGCACAATTATTTCAAGTCTATAAAGGTATATCTGAAAAATGTAAGAAGAAGGAAAGTGCGTGCATGCTTTCTCTCTGGTCAGTTCTTCTACACACACACACATACAAATAGAGAACAGATAAATATACATAATATATTTTAAGAGGGTACACAATGTAAAAGTCGTTAAATGTTTGCTAATTCGCAAATAAATTTGAAAGCAATTGTTTCGTGATGTTTTGTTTAAAGATCAGTCAGAGACAGAGTCAGGGAAACAATACCAAAGCCGACACTCGTTGACACGAGCCAATCTACACGTAGTCGTCTACGAGAATGGTACAATTTTACAGTATTTTTTTTTGTGGCAAAAGCAGGATTTTTTTTTCACTTCTCCTTTGTATAAGTTACATCGAGGGAGCAGAGACGATAGTCAAAAAAATGAAACACGCCGAAAGATTTTGAAAATGTTTAATGGATCGTGCAATTAATCAGTTCACTCTGCTACGCTAATTGCGCAGTAAGAATTTGCACATAACAAAATATCCTATGAAATCTACTCTCTAACGATTTTCCGTTACTTATTAACAACACGCAAAACTCTGATAGGCATGGATATGAAGCAGCTGTCAGAAATGGAGTTACTTAATATTTTGTTTTTCAAGTTTTTTTTTCCTTTTCAGAATTACTTTAAATCCTCCAACGTATAGATTTATAACACACATAGACATGTACTTCTCACTACCCTTGTTCCGTTGATTTTGTTGTTGTTGTTGAAACCATTCATTCTTCTCTCGTTCAATACAAGTTCCTTAATTTATTTTATTTGCACATTAGTTTTAGTTAGCACACGCGAGAAATTAGTCTCAACGCGGCAAATGTTAATACACATTTTTATTACTTTGTATAAAAACGAGTTGGTTTTTTTTTGTGTACGGTTTGCTTAAACAGCCAAAACGCTCAGCGATTAACTGATTATTGTTATTTTTTTGTATGTAGCACACGTGAAGACAAAGTAGTAATTGCTATGTTGTTGACAAAAAGTGTGGCGTGGTGGTGTTTCGTTGAAAATGAAGACCATTTTGTATGCAATCTAAAATAGAATAGATGGGCACTTACGAAATGCTTTACGTATTTTCGGAGAACATCTAATTATTACAGATACTGCATAGACGTTACAACTTTTTACTCATCGATGTGCATTTGTCTTATTGGTTTTTTACGGTATTATTTTTCCCTAAAAAAGAATGGTTTGCGAATTAACAAGTCTATGGTTTTGGTTTTTTCCCTTTTACTTCGTTATCTAATCATCCCCACTGTAATATAAATTTTCCAATGTCGACTCATTTCAATACCAGATTTCAGGTGGAATAACATAATGTTCCACGGTACATCTCGTAATATTATCACGATCTTATTACCTTTTGGGCACTCAAGTGCGAACCAGGCAGATTGCAAAGCATAGATAGCGATGGCTTGAAGGTCTACTCTATCCTGGAGGAAGGTGGAGATTACTGGCTTGTACTTCAAAAGAAGTTCCTTTTCTCGCTCCTTGATTTGTTTCTCGTTGGCTTGAGTTGGATTTCCTTCGATTCCCAGTGCTTGTACTTCCTCCTGTTTGGGAAATGTAAGCAGTCGTTGATTAACATTCAAATCCACTTTTCCGGAGGCTAGTTGGCATGCAGAGAAAGTGTACTTACACTGTTGATGAACTTGAAGATAACAGTCATCAGTGCGTGAATAAAGCCATGCGATGTTTGATATGTCACATCAACTTGTCCTTGTACCCATTTCAGAAAGTCTGCAGGATCAGCGTTGATCTAACAAAAACAGACGACAACCATGTGTGAACAAATATACACACACCAGACACGAGAGACTTTATGAGTATTACAAAGCTGACACACATCAGAGTTGGCAGCGTACCTGTAGTCGTTTAGCCATCTCGGCTTGGATTTTCAAAAGTGGGAACAAGAAAGAGAGTTCTCTTTCCTCCAGAATTTCAGCCATACGATCCTTGGTGCGATCAGTTTTCGGTAATGTGGTCAACAGGTTTACCTTACTTTCGTCGAAAAGTTTGCACAACTTTGTCCTTTCCATGGTTTTCCCCATGTGTTGGATGACAAGCAGAAGGAATGGGTAGTGCTTTCCATTTTCCGTTAAATCCGCCATTTCAGCAATTGTCATTTGTCCTTGGCAAATCGCACGTCCAGCGAATGCTGCCACGTACGACTTGATACGAGGAATATCTGCTTCTAAGTCTGCCATGAGGTCTAACATGGTGCGGAAGGCTTCCTGAAACTGTGCCATGGAGATAAACTCCTGTTCGACGAGGTAAACCACGAAAGAGTACACTGCTTCGCGTTCTGGCTCTGTGATTACATAAATTACCGTTAGACATTCACAGTAAAAAAAACTATGAGGTAACATCGACCTTGCTTCAATTTCTATAGAGTATTGGTGAGAGCTCACCATTGTGGTCCATGGCTTTGTTGAGGATGGCTACAATCACATCACAAAAGAGCTTATCGGGAATTTTCAACTCCTTCATTGCTTCAAGTGCTTCATCTTGGGATTTCTTGCTCAAGTAATCTCGAACAATATCTTCCACCTTCTTTATGATATCATCCTTCGTGGGTGCCTAAACGTGAGGGAAAAGAGATTTGATTTTATAAACTGCTTCAGGACTTTGCAGGAGAACAAGCCTTATCATCAGTATTTATGTAATCATCTTGCAGACAAACTATTCAAAGTGCGGAGCTTGTTAGTTGCTAACCTTGTTCTTCTTCCTTTCCAGAGTACCCTTGTTTCCAGATTGCGCCAAAGGACTTTCCACGGATGGAGGGTTATTCATTACTGGAGGCGGCATGACAGCAGTGACAGGCGACTTTCTTGGATCCATCATTGGTGGAACAAATGCTGGTTGCTTCATCGGTTGGGGAATCATTTTGATCATCGAATTTGGTGGAGGTCTAAATGATAGTTCCTCGTTCGACATTGGCATGGTAGACATAGGCATAGGTGGTGCACCAACCATTCCCTGGCTATTAGCCTGTTGAGCTTGTTTCATGAAACGTGGAGCAACTGGAGATTTCTCATAGCCTGTAATTATCACGAATTCATTAATCATCATCCCTGACACGTGGTACAATCCTCTAAAGAAATGGAAAAATGCGTATATACAAATATTCGACTGAACCATACCGTGGTTGTTCATATTGTTCTGATTATTCCGCATGTTATGATGCATGTTATTCATCTGTCCATGGTGGTCATGGTTGTGATTGTGATGCATGTTGTTGTGGTTGTGGTGGTACTTCATGTTGTTCTTATGTTGCTGATAATACGGAGGATTATTTGGTGCCATGTTGTTGGGTGGATTGGGGGGATTGTAGCCTCGCATACCACCCGCAGGTCGGTAGTTGTTCATTGGAGGTGGTGTGTGGAAGCCGTTGGTCTCCATTCCAAGTGACTTCTCCCCAGGCGTGATTACTCCCGGTCCAGTTCCCAAACCTGTACATCGGTGCATTAAGTTGAGTTAATCATTTTGCATACAATTCATTCTTGCATATACATTCATTGCACACTAACTGCAACGACGTCATTCTCGTTCACAAACAACTTTCTTACTTGTCATTGCAAGTGGAACAGGAGCGAAAACATCTTCAAGTCCAGTTCGCTTTTTTGGACCAAAGATCCTGCCATTACGCCGTGGATCAATTTGCAAGTAGCGAAAATCTTCGGTAGGTGATCGTGATCCGTCAGATATTCCCAGCTCATCATGCGCTTCTCTTCTGATTTCCTGAATAGGCTTTGGCGACTCCTTCAACGAAATAGTCTTCCTCGGCAACCAATGATTCTCCCTCAACTCGATCACATCTTGCAGCATAAACCTGATCCTTGCTGGCAGCTTCTCATTTTCTGAGAGTTCCTTCATGCGATCAAAGTACTGATCCATAAGGTATTTCCCCTTGTCATTGTCAAGCAAATGACCACATGTGCTCATTATCTGGAAAACCAAAAACGAGTTGTTTTGTTACTCAAAAACAAAGCAATGTGGACATGCCAAAGCCGAAAACGTACACTTATAACCCGAACAAAAAGCATAAAATGAAGAATATACAAATATTAAATTAAACAAGTTACTAACCGTTACGAGGCACTCCAGATCTTCCGCCTTCGTCTTCTTGACCAACTCCTCGCAACATTTATGGAGGATTGAGTGAGTGAGCATCTGAAAGAAAACATTCAGGCGCACGGGAATTATTACAAGTCAAAATCATTCAAAAAAATAAACACAGATGACGGATCAAAAAATCAACGCAGATCTTTGACGTTGTATGTAGGAATTCCGTATACCTACTACGGGTTGGGTTGTTGATCGAATTAAAGTTAGTTAAACAAGGTTCGAGAAGACCTTACTTCGAATACTGAGAACAGTAAACAAAAATCAAATGTAGATAGATTAATAATCTGTTCAAGTTAATCGGTTAATTGTTGGGAATTCGTTTGCAGAGCGTTTGCAGAAAAGGATTTGCCAGCCAAAACGAGTTGGAGCTTCACCAACTAAACCATCCGTTTGTGCGTTGTCCGGTCCCTAATTGCTCTTTCAGTACGTTCAAAGTACAAATAACTACTTTCTTTTACTAATATTCTTATTAATAATTAGCGTTAATTAAAATTAATAATTTCTTTGTCCTTCAGAGAATCGACAGCGTTCTGACGTGAAGAGACATCTGCTATTCAAACACAAGTGGACAGAAACTGCACTGAAATCTTGGAGTAACTCCATACAGAAATCTGGGGTCGACACCAATGCACGTGGGAGCAGGTTCAACGAAGATGTTCAGACTAGTAAGGATGAAGATGATGGAGGGGAAACTGATTTTGAACCTGAAGAGCACCAGGAACAAGACGTGTAAATTCATGACACAGTTCTGGTGAACAGCTTACCACAATGCAGGACGTATTAATGTCTCATGATGATCCTGCGATTAAGAAAGAACCCGGGGATAAGAACAATGACAAGTTGCTGATTGCTGATGCACGCATTAAGAAGCTACAAAGTTATGTGTCCCGGTTGGAATACGATAATTTGTCACTTCGTGCAAAGGTTAAGGAACAAGAAAATGAATCAGACTCACTGAGTGTCGAGATTCGCCGCCTTGAAAGTGAACGCGACTTCAAGACTAGCAAGAGATCTAAATATTTTAAGTCAGCACCACTATTCTCGCAATACCCAAAGTTACAACATGTAAACTGATATTATACACGATCTTTCTACACTTTTTCCGTGATGAGTTGTTGGGCGAATTGGGGTTAGTTGTAGGTAAAAAGACTTCGAGTCTAAGATTGATTTGAGTAATAGTTGTAAATCGTCTTTAGCTTTTTTAAACTCCATTGGAACATTCTGAAAATTACATTGTATAATTGCTTTTCATAAATAAATATTGTACACACCTCCAGTTTGCCAAGTTCTCCAATGAATTTGATGTTTCCAAGCATTTTTCGCTTGGCCAGTAGCTTTTCCTCCTCCTCCTCTGGAGTGAGATTTCCAGTTCGCTGATCATACATGGCCGAAGCCCGAGCTCTGTTTGCATACTCATCCTGACACTTATTTACGAGAAGACGGCGGAAAGTTGTAGTGTTATCTGGGTTTGGAGGGTCGAAATTCGGTACTTTCTTCGATAATTTCTTACATAGCTGCAAAAAAATTGAACATTGGAATTCACGGATAGAACCAGAATCAATTTTTTGTTCAGAAAAACAAACAAAAATACTCGTGCCATATGCTGAATTGATATTTAAAAGGTTTTTTTACTAATACATAGTTCATTAAAATTGTTGAATTACCTGAGCATACATACACACGTACTTGGGTTCTTGTAAAGCTTTTTCAAAGATCTGCAAACAAAACAAATACCCACAAAATCCATTAGCACACAATCAAAACAGTCTATCCTTCAACGTCACTAGTAGTCCTCTCACCTACTACCTTCAAACAAACAAAAACTTACCAGGAGAATAACCCCTTTAAGAAGCACTTGAGAATCTAAACCGATTCGTATCAATTCCTCGGTCAACCTGAAGCATAAAAAAGACGTACGGTGTAATTTTTATGTAATCATATTTCTATAAGGCAGTTTTAAATATAATAAAAATGATAAAAACAATTTCGTACCTATCGAAGGTTTGAGGGGTGAGTTTGTTGAGAATCCCACGGACCTAAGGCGCAAATACAACCAAAACAATGTTATCAGTGACCAAACTAAAAAAACTCATTATGTAATCATAAAAAAACTGACAGTAGAACTCACTTTTCGAAACTTGACATCATCGCTATTTTCTGGAAGTGCATGCGTCTGTTGACAGAAATAAAAGGATAGTTTAAGTCACATTTTATTGTTTGCGTTGAACATTGCATGACATGAAATCATCTGTTTAAATCATTAAACAGATTTCCAAATCATTAAAACTTAAGGGTCCAACCTTTCCACAACGGTCTTCACGTATGTCTGGAAGTGCATCTCGTCTAATAGCAGAAGGCGGAATCCATCTGTTAAACAATTATATTACTAATTAGTACCTGTTGGACGTAAACAATCTGAGTTATGTTACTCTCGTCACTTGTTGTATAAAACCTCTGCTATACATTCCGGGTCATTCGAGTTTACCGTTCCAGACATAAAACAGCTGTATGTGTCAAAGAACTAATGACTAAATAACAAAATTCTTGTTACCTTCGTAACGTTCGTAATCCTAAAAGAAACCCGGTTTTAAAGCATATCGACTTTTACTGACAATACTTTTGTGAGTATTTTTAAAGTGAAGCCGAAATTCCCTACTTGGAACGTCTGCCAGTCTGAAGAGGTTTGTAAATGTGAAGGTGGCAAATGCTGAGAAAGTTGATTCTACAATACAAGGGGTGGTAGCGCTCAAGAAAATATCGAGAACATTAAATATCTACTTTGATAACATTAATTCCATTTGTTCTCAATTTTAATGAATGAGCCTCTGCCGGAGCAAAGGTCAGACTTCTCCATACGTCAGACAAATGAAAGTTGAGTGATGCCAGTGACGATGACTAATCTCGGTTTCTTTAGCTTATATTGTGCATACTTACGAACTACTTTATGGATAAATAAAAATACACTCACTTGCTCTCACTGGTGCTGGATTGGGAACGTATTTCGTCCCTGCAAAAATCAAACGACACAAATCAGACACTGTTTTGCATTCCACACAAGATTACAGCCATTTCCAGGAAGAGAAAATAGGAAAACAAAAGCAAAGTAGAGCACATGGACTGCTTCAAGCTTCATTTCATATTTCAGCAGTCAACACGAGCAACGAGGGAAAAGGAGGGTGAGAAGCATGGCATTCATTTATTGATTGACTAATATTCAAAGAAGAACTCTGTATTTTTTGTGTCTATTGAACTACATGCAGCTTTTGTGAAGAAACGTCGACCAAGGAAGAGCAAAGACGGAGGGAGGGAACAACACAAAACGTCCGATCGATAGAATAGGTTGAACTTCTCTCTTTTCACTCTATATTCACCGAGACCAAGCCCTGCACACGCTTTCACCAAAAACGTTCGTTGCACTTCACGAGAAAAAAAACAGCACACAGCTCTCACCAAACACCAGCTTGACAAACGGCTGTGTTACTCTGAAACCTTACAACTACACAACTCACTTTTTCCCCAGAAAAAAAAAACGGGAGAAAAGTCTTGGAAAACTAACTCTTTTTCGGAAAAAAATACGACCACTCCACCACACACTACTTTTCTCTGAAACACAAACAAAGGACAGAGTGAAGAGAAGGAAAACTCTCCAGTAATTGTCGTCCCCTTTCCTGAGACAAGGACTTCTAATTTCTATGTTTCGTGGTGAAGATTGAATTACTCCGTCAAATGAGAAAACTACGCAAATTATTGGAAAAAAGAAAAAAAAACTAGAGCCACGCTCCTACACAAGTCTGCAATATTATTTATTACTACTGATTCCACAGACTTGTAACGGACAGAAGTAAGAAAAAAGGTTTTTCTTTCAAAAACCGTAGATTTACTGATGAGAGTATGCACTCTGAGCAAAACTGTTACACGTCCCAACTCTCTGCGTATTGATGACTGTATGACTCTATCTGACGAATCCTTTTATGCATCCAAATCCACATACTCACCACATATCGTCATTATATGGATCCTCATTTATTCTTATCGTAGAAATAACGTATACCAGCTATATACGTCAGCTTCAGCCCTTGTTCAAACGTATTCTGTATTGTATGTATTCTCTCAGGGAGAAATACAAATGGATAGATGAGCCAGAAGAACGTTCTCTTTCCCACAGTCGTAAATGACGATGATATGTACCTTTGAGCATCTACCTGTGTTCTTTTGTTCCCTCATTGCATTTTTTACAACGTACATTGTTGCTCACATCATCGTTCATTACCTCTACGCGTATGTCGATGTATGCGTTCATTTTTGAGTTTCATTTGAAATGGGAAGGTACATACATTTTAAAGTGAGAAACGGTATTACACACAGCATCCATTCATGTTCTAATCCTTTTGGGTAAATTCCACTCTGCACAGAGCAGACATCGTAATGTTAAACGCCCCTCAACTTCACAGCATTACTCCTGTTGATGCTAAGAATGTTAAGTGCGTCTACTACTAATCGTAAATCCTTTATGAGAAATCCATTTAAACGAAGGTGAGTAGTAATATGACACCGGCGATGATGAAGAGATCAACTATGTAGCAGACTCTGAGAATACATTGGAAGCATATGAGAGGTGGGCTAAAATGCTACGGAGATCATAGTGATGAGCCAATCTCACGTTTTTTATACCTACAGCTTGTGGAGATTCTCATGCATAATAAATCCCATGTATTTTGTAGCGTTTCGCAGTTAGAGCAGGATTTATGGGTATATGGTTACCGAGACGTTCAATTACGTGGAGCTATCTGTATCTTGAGTTCTGTATATCGTCACGTTGTGTAGAGGATAGCGGGAGAAAGAGATGCGTTTTTGTACAATACTGGCGAAGAAAAAAATCGACGAACATCTCTCAAGAGAACGGCTCAAGGTTTCCAGAATTTTACGAGTCCATTTGCTGTCCTTTCATCCCTATCGAATTCAAATAATGGAGCTGAGCACCTGACAAACCGATACTCAAATTCTTGAGACCAACTGTTGGGCACAGTTGCTCTGTCTTCACTTCCTTTAAAGATTACCTAGCTTCTATCTCTAAAGAGAGTGTATCAAAAGTTGTGTGCGTACATCTGCCTTTTTCTTCCTTGTACCAGTTGTTGCAGGCATACATTGGGAAAAACCTTTGGTTTACACAGGCTCCTTGTTTATTTTACGCCGTCCTTTCGTTTCTCTGTTGAAGCAACGCTGAGAGTACATAGCTGTACTTTGTAGATTATGTGTAATCTTTGAAAGGCATAATATTACTACACAAACAGGCCCATTTAGTACAAAATACACGGCAAGAAAAAAAAATTGAAAAGAAAGCTACTACTCTCCTTTCAGAGGAGCTGAGAGGCTAATGCATTTTTCCTTTGCAGGAAATATATGTATGTATATCACATTCATACCGCACTTTTGTCTTGTTTGATGTAAAGTACCCAAAGCAAAGAGAGAGAGAGAGAACAAAGTGGGTCACCCTTTTGAGTAAGTAGGTTCAATGTTAATTTCTGTGTGCTAAAGGTGTCCCCAAACTTGGGTCAAACAAAATGAGAATATATAGTAGGTATTCACATTACACGTGAAATCCCTCTCACAGGACTTTGCTTGCAGAGTTTCCTATGTGCATCGTATATATACAAACTAAACAAATTAGCTTGAACAAGCAGCAAGACAGTTTTCAGCGTTTCTTTGAGGATTTACGTAAATCCTGCGTTGTAAGTCGTGTATGTTAAATGATCTGATTAAAGCTTTTGTAAAGAAACAGGAACTTCAAAATAAATATTTCAATGCCTTCAATAATATGACACTGTTTTCTGTGCCCTTTGGACTACACGTCAGCAAAGTTTCTACTTGTTTACGCTATCAACAAGAGCGAAGCAGGAAAAAAATAGACTGCATATTGGGAAAAATGTGTTGGAAAAAATATATGGCTCAAAATCTGGGCCAGTGTTCGAACTCACCTGCCTCCTAAGTTACGAGAAGCACTCCCTATTACTGCTGGGCCTTCCGTTGTTGTTTCCTGTACTAAAGATTTTGAAAAATTATACGAAGGGGAAAACGGGGCTACCGCGGAAGTAATTTTGATGAAAGACAATGTTGCGCCTTCGTCAGAAATAGGGCCTGACCACGAGTATCTGCAAAAGAGAAAGAAATACGTCATTAGCATCATCACGTAACAACTATATGCGTGCTACATTGCAACTCTAGTCGTATTAATTGTATTGTACAAGAGCAGAAAGAGTCTGGCTATGACGAAAGAACCTTGTAATTATACCATTAACTTTAATTAATCAAATCTAGCCTAATGTTGTAAGGCCAAGAGCAAATTGCAATGGCATATTATGTGTGTGTGTGAGGATGATTGTAATTACATGATTGAGGCATTTACAGCTCTTCTTTCTGTATCACAACATCATTAGTGATTCACCCCTCTTTCTGTACGGAGAGCAGAGTATGATCTATTAATATTGATGGTGGTTACATGAAACATTATAATCTCTCATCAATTTTGTGCAGTGTGGCGTCGTGGTCCACCACACCACCTCTATAGAAACAGGGTCTAATGCGTTATTAGGAATCAGTACATAACGTCATCATCACACCAGGACCAGCGTAAAGCTATGTCAAAACTCAAACCAATATGCTTTCTTGTAAATTCATCGAAACAAACTTCTGCGAGTCTATTGTCTGTAGACAAGTTGGCGGTTGGTGTGCTAAACACTTTCTGGCAACGGCAAATGTGTGATTGGATCACGCTGTCTTACATCACGGAGCATTGTGCACTTGCTTAAACCACACAGAGAGCGATATGTATATACTTATGGCAAAGATTCAAAGTAGACAATCTTTCCACTCGTTCATGTACATTGCTACAACCCTTTTGAAGAATCTCCGTTCTCCCAATGTGAACCGTGTATTACAACAAAAAGACAATCTCTGAAGAGATATGTACTCTCGCCAAAAATATTAACTCTGAAGCAAGCAGGAAATCAACCTTTACAGGGTATCTCAATGCTACGAGCAATGTAAAGGTCTGGGATAGACAAAAAATGGCAAACTATTGTTTTTTCGCAATACTACCTTACTCTGTATTCCATTCGCTTACAATTACGTTCTCACCACGCGTCACATTTGCAGATGAACTATAGAACATGCGAAGTGGTAGCAGTAGCATCAGGAATCATGAGACTGCAATGGAAGTGGAATAATTTCAGAATGATAATGATGCGTGTGAGTGGGACGCACATATTGACAAAATTTCAATGATATCGCTCAATTATCGTCCAGGAAAATCAATCTGAATCGTGTTATCAACTTCATTCATGATTTTCAGTCTGCTACCAACTACTAATCATACTCTAACCATCTCGTGGTGGTGAGCATGAAGCAGCCAATGCTTGAACGAAAAAGGACAATGTCTCCTCAAGTGTTGCCAGCGCAGCGTGTGAATACCTACGCAAAATGCCTACGTACAATCGGAGTGCTCAGTACACACACGATTTTTTACATTACGACTGTAAAGTACACATCACACAAGGTTAGGCAAGGCCAAAGGATGCAAGCAACGCAACTTGATTTCATCATTAGAGGCATAATGGAAAGGCCTACAGGGATGAATCAGTTTGAGTACGGTGCTCTTTTCGTGTTTCAATCGCGATTGCATCAACAGCTTCCCATTATCATTTTGACTTGAAAGGGAGATCTGTAGGACGTGTTTTGCATTGCACAAGTCCTTCACGTCCTTTCCTGTACACTTGTGTACGTAAACGCAACTGGGTGTAGGTGAGGAAAGATGTGCGTCTCAAGATTTTGAGGGCGTTCATAGGAGCTTCTAAGAAAATTTATAAAGCAGTTGTGTTGTTGAAGTGACTCTATTTGCAAGTGTTGTACCATTTCATGCCTATTTTGTCTCGCTTGCTGATACTCTTGTCAGCAAGTGAGTTTCACTGTCGATGAAGTGCGTCTTATTTGCATGTACCTCCAACTTCTAATTCATCACCGCCAGATGAACAAATACAGGCATTCAGAATGTAGACAAATGGAGTTGCATAGAAAGAGGAAGGAAGTGTGGATAGCGTAGCAAAAGGTAAAATGTACCAACTTCCGGTGATTCATTACCAGTAGTAAAAGGAGCACGTAATCGTAAAAATCCGACAATATACAAAACAAATTTGCTTGTTCCTTTCAAGACTGATGGAATACAAAACATGGCATTAGTCATCAATATGTGTACAACACATCTTCCCTTCCTGATACGAGGGACATGTTTCACTGATACCAATGCAAATGATGTGAGCACAGGTTAGTTGCATGTATTTCTCTGAACGAAATTGTGTTTCTCTGGCATGAGAAGTAGACACAAACAAAGTAATCAACTGCAACTGCAAAGTTTGATTTTGTGTAGCATGCTCCACGCAGAGAGTTACTAAACAGATGCAAATAATTGAGTATTTATGTAAAGAAGGCAGAGTTTTGTATGCAAAGTCTCTCTGTTTGAAGAGAAAAACTCTGCGATACCATAGGTTGCCGAGAATGAGCCGGTCATATTGCAAAACAGTGTTTAAATCAATAATGCAAAAAATCGACATCAAATATGCAAAAATGCAAGAACGGTAAAATTCGACATCAAATAAATGTGAAATAAATGCTTATATGTAACCTAAACTACAGTGTGCTCATGTAACACCAAGTTTTTCCTAGACTTCAATGTTTTCTAAAGGAGGTATCGGTAAACGGTTTAATGCACATGGTCCAAATCAAAGTAGCTGGGAACAGCGGCGTCAAGGAATCATCATCTTTCCTTAAAAACATTCAGGCCCCTTTGTCGCAAGATGCTAAAATGATGCGAGATTCCAGTCGATTTTCTAGTAATCATGAACGGTACCCTTAAATGAGTAACGTTCAACTCAAGACGAAAGAACTAGGACGACCTTTATCGTGGATTCATGCATTTTTCTCTGTAATAAAATACGTGTACAACCAGAATTGGATCGAGTGGTTTTCTCCTATGTATGTATAAGTTGTTGCTACAAAGTACACGCACACCTCTCTGGTATGGATGATGGAGCAGTTTTACAAAATTCTTTCGTAAAAGCACCCAATTTTGTATGCATGTAGTTTGAGAAAAACTCGATCAACGTTGCTACGTATCCCACGGTTTGCGAAGGAAAAATGAGAAGAAAAGTTCATATAAAAAGCCGTCCCAGAATCCTAATCCGTGTGATGTGTGTGCATGGATTCACGTAAGTTTTCAGGTTTCTGCCTCGTGAATTCTTCCCTCCTTCTCGATTCATACAGCAGCGGACGAGCTCATAGTCAAAGCCAATGCCACCCGAAACCAAAAAAATATGCACACACGGTTCGTTCGTCTGCTGTGTCTACATTTTACTTATATAAATTATTATGTGTGTATATATATGTATCAGCAATAAAAATGAGGATGGCATGTTGAGAGGAGATACACGGGGAATAATCCATGTTTCTGTTAAACTGTGAAGTGGAATAGAGAACAGCCATCACCAGTCATCATCATCAAGGGTGGATGAACTCTACGTAAGCATTTTTTTGTTCATTAAAAAAACTCCACAAAGAACCTTGTACATTCGACGTGTTTTTTCCCAGTCAACTTCTATCATCATGAGGTAATTCATATAAAAAACTCACCACACGGTGGTGGTGGTGGTGAACCCTTCTGCTATGCCATGCTGTGTGACTAGGACTAGGACTATCACACTATTATTATTCGCGCAATTACCATGTATTTTTTAAGCTGCGCACAAAACACACGAACACAACGCACACACACACACACATCCTCCTCCTTCGTGCATGGCTAAAAAAATCCAGTCTCATGGTTGAAATTTAGCCGTGAACGACAACTTTTTTTGGCTTTGAAAGCATTTGAAGTTTCGCAGGCCATACACCCGTCGTGCACACCACACGGGAGGAGGCAATAAGTATAGCGTTGTAGTTGACGACAAGTTTTGTCTTCTGACCACCTACATGTCTATTATGTACAATAAGATGTGATTTCGTCTATGCACGATGACATATTATCGACAGAGGAGGGAACTGTTCGGCATTTACCTGTGTACAACACATATAATATTTTGTAGCTAACAATTTTCTCTGCCTAAATTAGGTGGCTTGCAAGAGAAATAATTTCTATACAATTACAGATATCTCCAATGGTCGTGGACTCTCAGTATTGGAAACGTTTTCCAATTTAAAATATAGACAGCTCATCACCAGTCCAAAAGAGACGAGTCAACAATCTCTCGTTCTCTGATGGCGCATTCACTTCACATGAATACAAAACTAAATATCGCATCATACACATGAATGCACGTGTTCCTTCGCCTCTTTTTTACGTTGTGACTAACATTCCACTCAACTTCACAAGAAAGTTAAACAGGAGATTTGAAAGCGCCTTCAAAAATATGCTTGACATTGGGCTGCAAAAAAGAGGAGAATAAACAGATTCCAAAATTCCATCCTCCACAAGGAAAAAATTCCAATACAGATTTACACGCTTTCAGCTAGTGATCCTCAATTCAATCAGCATTCCTTCTTTTCTCATATAACCGTGTTACCATAATATTGTATCTCCATTTTGGGTGCACTGCTTCATGAAATGAGACGCTACGGAAAATGTGAAGATAAGCTTTTTGCATTGCTAAATCTTCTCTTTGCTCTCCGTAATAAGTCCATAATATGATTTAAATGCATTAAAAAGTATTGCCCTTTCCTCCTCGTGCACACACGACGGCAGTTCCACAACAACATATTATTATTATGAGTTTATTATAAGTTCGAGTTTGAATGAGACGACCCCAAAAGCACTTATCCTCGCGACACTCGTGCATAAATGTTGTTGACAAAAAATAAAAAATAAACCTTGAGATTTATATTATGCACATTTCGTCGTCTCGTTTGACAGTCATGTGGTACAACTGCAAATTGCATCTTTCACAAGGATATACAGACATATATGATAATATGATCCAGCCGACAACGAGATTATAAACGCAATATTCGTAATAATAATACCTTTAAATGTTTACTCTAATTTCCTACCGCTGCGGCTAGTGAGGCTCATATATCCCATTAAAAGCAAAGTGAAACGTAAACATAATAGTCATAAAATGTTCATTGGACCACCGAGTTGTCAATGTTTTTTTTTTCACGACATGTACACATCACCTACCGTTCCTTTTCAAGAAAATCGTAATACACACCAACAACAATAATAGTTGTAAACGAGTAAACACTCTGAACTCTTGCCCGCTCTCTCGAAATCAAATATTGCGAAAGCTCAACTCTCTGTAAACCCGAGCAACCCTCTTCATGAATCCCGTTAAACTAACTAGACACAAGAGGACGGAGGTAGGTTTTTAAAGAGCGGCTGTAACACCTGATATGAACCGTAGACGCTGCATGACTCACACCTACAGTTTGGAATCAAAGCTTATTGCTCTTCAACGACTCGCAACAAAATGCGGAAAAATAGACTATGAACCTTGTATGAGAATTTTGTGGCGAGACCAAATAAAACTGAAAGATTATGAACTGAACAGTCTGAATATTATATTTTCTCACACACACCTTGATTGACACAAAAACCCCAACAAATCTGATACCATAAAAGGGAGTTCATCCTGTATTAATTAAAATGCATGGAACTTTACCATTTTATCTACAAATATACACCCCCTTTCTAACATGCTAGAAGAGTATATGCACTATCTGTAACGTCTACCTCTCCTTCATTTGCATACAGCTAGTGCCAAACGGACAAAATCTCTTATTCAGACAGGACCATCATCATCCATTTAGCGGCGACAACCTGGATTTTCATGGAAGGTGAGTGAAGTGAGTTCTGGACAAGATTTATGAAACTTCTCTCCTGTGAGCACGACTCTTAAAGTAATGGTTAGTTCGTCCTTCCCTCGTGTTGATGCTGACGGATCATGGTTGTCTCACTAATATTAGTAATAAGCAATAAGCGCTCACGTTGAGCACAGTCGACGAGATATTATGACGAGGAAAAAACTGACGCATCATCACCAGAATGCGACGATATATGTGTACTGCGCGTCAAAAGATTTTTCTGCGAATGAGCTCATCCTCGAAGAGTGTTGTGATGATAAAGTGGTGTGTCTCACACGCTGGCAATCTCCTCGTCACCAACACGTCTGATTTCTGGATTTATTGCAGTCAGTAGAAGTCATAATATGCAAATGCAGTTTCAGTCTGAGAGAGCAATGTGAGTGAAGAAAATAAGGATGCGATATGATGGCTACGGAAAACCTGACAAAGACGAGGAAAATCTGGTTGACTAACTCCGGAATAGTGAATAAAGTCATGTCTCATGTCTCATGAAAACTTGCATTCCATTCCAATTCATTCCATTCCATTCCAATTCATTCCATTCCATTCCAATTCATTCCATTCCATTCCAATTCATTCCATTCCATTCCGAATTTAGACCTTTTGGCATGGAATGAAATTTCGCTCCCAGGAATGGAATGAAATGGAATGAATTTTCAT
>JAHZMW010004523.1:0-19325 GCA_027743745.1 Alloscopus bannaensis
GCTACACCTATACCAATGGGTCAATTTCATTGAGAAAAACACCATTGGCTTCGGAATTTTATCGCGCAGAACCGTATTTAGTTAATTTTCCGAAATTGGACAATTCAAAATATGACCCGTTGCACAACACGTGAACTCACTCATCATGTGGATCTTTTTGGGTATTACGGCATATTTTATCACATCGAGCTGAAAAGGGGAAGGGTTTCGTTTACTTAGAACATAACATCTTTTAATATTATGCCATGTGAACAGAAGTAAAGCGCTTCAAACTTTTACCAAATATGATATTACCTTGTCCTGCACAAGTCACTCAGATCCATGTTTTACTCTTATTGTGTTATTTGTAGGCTTTCATAAAATTGCATAAAAAAAGAATCACGTCAATGGAGCTTTCAGTGACTTGTGCAGAGCTGTATAAACGCATTTTCGACAAGTGACAAAGATGGGAACAAAATAGCGTGTTTTCAATACACTTACGATTCACAGTAACTGATAAGGATCGCTTAACAATTTCCAATGTCACAGGGAAACGACATATTATGTATTGACGTCTTGGTTGATATTCATTACAAATACCTACATGAGGTTGTATATCCAACAGCGAGGATTCAGCCAGATCTTCTGCAGTCAGTCAGGGGTCATGCATAGATAATGCATGCGGAGCGTTTGAAGACGATTTTCTCCTCTCAACCTTGGACATCTCAAATTACGATAATATGACATGATCTGAGATACGGAACGCCTTCAAGTATCCAAATACCCAAATTTAGCTTGCCCTGCCTCTCAGTCTTTTGTGGTTCTCTGTCGAGGAAGCAGGACGCGGACAGTCACTCAGAGAAGATACACCTCTCTCCCTGGACTAAGGAGTCGAAATGGATGCACTTCACCACAACAAAAATGGCCTTAAGGAGGTCCTTGTGGGAACGCCACCCGACACGGTAATATTTTTAAAAGTGAATTTATTGGGAAAGGTTGGAAATTTTTGATGGGCACTTTAAAATTTTCACAAATCCAGCCCGTCTTGATGAAAGGAGGTCAGTACATTCGGGAGGGCAAGGACTCCAACAAGAGCACATGCATCATCTTCTCCTTAAAGGAAGAAGTTGGTGCACTTGCCAACGCGCTGAAAATTTTCCAGGTATGCAATGTACATTTACGTTTGAAAAATTATTTGCAGGACTTTATTTTTTTCTTCATATATCATATTCCATGTATGGAATGCGTATACGCATTTTGATTTTATTGATCAATATTTTCATATGACTGACGCAGAGCAATCACGTCAACTTGCTTCGGATCGAGTCAAGATCATCGAAGCGACAGCCAGGAGACTACGAGTTCATCGTGGAATGCGACACCAACGCCGGGAACGTCAGCGCTGCTATGGATGCTCTGCGAGAGATTTGCATCTACTTGAAAATCATATCTCGCAACTACAAGGATAATTCAGGTACATTACAGATACTTATTTGAGTCGTTGTCGAACTAATATGCAAGCATTCCAAAAATATATTCATTGTATATTTCTATTCTCTTTTCAGACGTTACTCCATGGTTCCCAAGGAAGATAAAGGACTTGGACAAGTTCGCCAATCAGATCTTGTCCTATGGAGCCGAGCTGGATTCAGATCATCCAGGATTTACTGATCCTGTGTACACAACTCGAAGGAAGCAACTCGCTGACATCGCTTTCTATTACAAACAGTGAGAGACTGTAACTATTTTTTTCTTGGCTTTCTGAGAGGGCAGATTTTTGTGGTGTGACAATTATCAGTGTGACGAAGGAATTGATTGGTTGATCAAACTGGATTGCAGATGAATAATATATTGGATAATTTGATGATAAATCTTCTTTTTTCTGAACAGTGGACAGCCCATACCGAAGGTTGAGTACACAGCTGAAGAGGTTGAGACCTGGGGCAAAGTGTTTCGTCAATTGACGGAGTTGTACCCCAGTCATGCGTGCAAGGAGCACAACCACATCTTCCCACTTCTTGTGGAGAATTGCGGTTATCGTGATGATAACATTCCACAACTCCAAGACATCTCAGACTTTCTCAAGGGTAAAAAGTATAACAAGTTTTTTGTAGGAGTATAGACATATCTATATAAAGATTCTTGAAATATATAAAGCTTAATCGAGTTGTGGAGCTCGGTTGTGATGAATAGTTGAATCATGTACACGTAAATCTTGCACAGCGAGTTTCTTATCTCATTTGATTGAGAGCTAACAAAATGTGGGCGTTGGTAAGTGACTATATATAGCCTTTCGTTGTCTTTGCTCAACTTAAGCACCTATAAATACACTAGTGTACACTAATCGAATGATTTTTTTTGTAGTGCTACTGGTTCACTGTTGAGTTTGGCTTGTGTCGTCAGAATGGCGAAATCAAGGCCTTCGGAGCTGGTTTACTCAGTTCGTACGGAGAGCTGAAGTACTGTTTGTCCGACAAGCCTGATATACGACCCTTCGACCCAGAGAAGACTGGAGTCCAGGAATACCCCATCACGGAATACCAACCAGTCTACTTTGTTGCTGAAAGCTTCCAGGATGCGAAAGAGAAGCTAATGTTAGTTACTCAAGTTACCCGTCAAATGATGACGATTTGTATATTACTCTGTAATCACTGGTGAAAGTCTACACTGACAAACCACCTTTCACTGATTTCAATAATTTTTGCAGGCAATACGCAAAAACCATTGAGAGGCCGTTCGCTGTTCGCTACAACCCATACACCAGTAGCATTGAAATTCTTGACTCGAAGCCACAAGTGGATAATCTGCTGAAGGATATCAAACACGACATTAATCGACTTCAGGAAGCCATGCAACGGATTGCATTCGAGTCCACAGCCGCCGCGTCTTAAGCAAACTTTTTAACATTCAGACATTTTTGCATTGACAATTTTGTCATCTCTTTTTTCTTTCATCGTTTTCATTCTTACCTTTCTTTCCGAATTGCATCTTGTAAAAAACATTTCAATTATTATGAGTTAGTCAAATGTAAAGGAAATTCACGATTTCATAACATTCAATGAAATATACCATTACGATTTATTACCTGCAATACCAAACTAAACCAATTGGTCATCATAATATCATCATTGTGTCACAGTCAAAAATAGACTTTGACATCTGACCCTTGTCTGTGGCTATGCTCATTTAATGCTACGATGTTAATGTAATGTTGGATTCCAAATGGAAATAAAAATTAAACTAAAACAAAAACAAATCCTATATAATAAAGAATATCTGTTGATCAGCGGAATTAAACATAATACATATTTTTACCAATTACTAGTCCACTTCATGAGAACAAATTCATTCCATAATATGATCTGAATTCCTCAAATTGAGTGACTCATCTTTACAAGCAATATAACTGCATATTAGACAACATCATTATACTGCCTCATCATCATAAAATCGCAATTAAAACGACGACGATTAAAAAGACACAATAGACTTGTCTGTCCTTCAGTGATGGAAACCTTGATACAGCCAACAGTCCAAGACTACGACGCATTTTGTGTAGCAACTCTAAAAGATGTATTGCACAATGCACTCCTTCGAGTGAAACAAAGCCCAAATCTCTAAGCTCCCCTCTTTCAGATGCACATTATTTATGACAGTTTCCTGAAGCATTCATGTCAGTGTCTCAACTCTCCCCAAGCCTCCCCTCTAAATTCAAACGGTGCTCAAGGGCAATAGTGAAGGTTTTGGGATCGAGCTCGAACACAATCTCAAAAGCACTTTCAGTTTCAGCAAATACTCGAGCAAAGTGCACGCACCTCGGAGCGTGTGCAATACTTTTTTAATCCATGTGGAATTTAAACAGTTTTCCAGCAATTACAGTTAGGAAGCAGCGACAAAAGATGGTGAAGTCGTAGCGACAACTTCAAGTCGGTGAGTTGCTCTTTCAGCTCCTAATTTGTGGCAACAATCAGAACAATTAGGAGCTCACAAAATGAGGTTTGAGGTGAAGGTGATTTATTTCTTGGTGGAGAAGTGAATGTAGCATGTGTTGCGAAAAGTGGATTCCCACACACGAACGGAAAGTATTGCTTTGATCGTCTCTTTTGTGAGGCATCAAACGTGGTTAGGATATGGGGATGCACATGCGCCTCCTTCTAATGTGGGTGCATTGAGGAGAGAAGTGACAACATTTTTCTTCTCCACCGATGTCGATGAGTAGTTAGTTCGTTGTAATGTTATTATTGATGACAAATTTGCGTAGGATTTTTTGCAGGCTTTGTCAGCCTGTAATACAGGCACGGTTGCCTGCTAAGGGTGAACTTGACTGTGACAAACTTTTTGAGATTGTAACTGGAATGGATGTTGATTTGGTTGATGGTACTGTGAAATCTTTGTTTTCTAATGTTGAATGTTTATTCTGGTTTGCTTTAGGTTCATTCGAGATTAGGGGCGTGTTTTTGGAGGAAGTGGAAAGGAGTGGGAGGAGTGTCCTTCTGGTATCACTGGAAGGACTGGAGGGGTTGAGGTAATTTGACGTCAGGAGTCAGATTTGGTTGGATAATATTGAAATGAGTTGTGAGGAATATGAGATTTGTGTTGAGTGTAATTGGAGACTACATGATAACTTGGTATTCCGCAGGAAAAGGTCCAATATCTTTCATGAGTCATGGAAACCGTCAGTGACGACGACAGGTCCGTCGAGGTGATTGCAGTACCTCCGAAATCACCTCCGGAGATCATCACGATAGACTCGACAGACACAGAGCCTGAGGAGGTGACAGGGAAAGGAGTGGAGAAACGGAGGGAATCCAGACCGAGAAGGAGAGAACGCTTGAAGGCCCCACGAGCCAGCGCGGAGCGCGTGCACAGTGACACTCGACGGAGAGAAAGTAGTGACAACAGGAGGGAACGCCCAAATCATCTTTCGCAAAGGAGACCGTCATCATCGTCCAGTGATATTGCAAGTCGACGATCCGAACAAGCGCGTAGGTCTGGCCGTAGAAATAGTTCCGGTGGTAATAGTAGGCAGTCCGAGTTGAGAAGACGATCTGCGAATTATGAACGCGAAAATGAAAAGAGTACCATGGAAAGTAAGCTGATAGATAATGGACAAACGTTTAATATGGGTCCATGTGACGAGGATGACGAAATAGCTGTGTTGGAATTACGTCAACAAATACTAAAGAAAATGCTTGCAAATTTAGGTACTGGGGAAGAAAATCAAGATGAGGCAAGCGGAGAAGATTCCGACGCTGTAATAGCTAGAAAAGTTGATATCATCCGGAGGGAAATGTCTCAAAATGGGTTAGAAGAGCCAGGCTATTCTGCTGAGAATAACATATCCGGTTCCTCTACTCAGATGCCGGCTGCGGAGAAAGGATGCGAGTCTGATGAAGAAACGGAGCTATTTCGGCACGTACTGTTGTCGCAGTTGGCCAAGCGAAGGGAAGCAGAAGGAAAAACATTTGTGGACGCCAACGTGTGTGATTTGCCAGCAACGCCTGCGTCTCCACCACCAGAGGATGCCGCTCTAAACGTTATTGGATGCGCTGGACCAAGGATTGTGGTTTACGATGATTCAGACCTGCCCTATACAAGAGTTCCATTTAATCAAGATTTCTCTAGCCCCTTCTCTCCTAGAGGAGGCTCAAAGTCAAACCGCGGAAAGAGCAATCGGAAAAACCGTCGTCTAAGGAATAAAAGAAATCATCTCGAGAACACGGATTTACAGGCGTCTTCAGGATCTCCTTTTTTCGGTTCGCATTATTCAATGAATGAAAGTCACCACTCACGAACTGTGAGATTTTCAGATGAAGCTGTGCCAACACCACGGCCTTCTCCACCTGAGAGCATAGCAAGACTTCCAGAAAATGATCTGCGGATGAAGCTCATACGAAATGCGAATCTTCGAAGAAATCCGCCAACCAACGCCGGTCATCCCTCAAAATTTGAATTCACTGAATTTGGTGTTATCGACACTGATTTACGGGTTGACGCAGCTAGATTACGGGAGTCACGGAATATAAGCCCTCCAAATATTAATGATCTGCTTATTACAAGGACGGTGCACAATTTTGACGCACAATCAAACTCCAACAACCAGAGCAACAGTAGTCAATTAAATATGGAACTGACCGCAACAAATCCCGTGTCTATCGAAATTCCGCAAATAAATGGATTTTCCCGTCAGCAAGTCCAATCTACAAGTAATATTGAGCAGTTTTCTCCAACGGTTAGCGTGCCAGGAGTTTCAGAGACAGCCAAAAATTTTGTGATATCAGGAGGAATTGGATCAACTCCAAAATCTGTGACAGTGCTCACGAGTCCACACCTTCTTTCGCAGTCTTTCATCCCTGCTCCAACTCCAGATCCGCCCGCTTTCCATGCCGCTTTTAGCTCCAGCTCGGTGCCATGCAACAGCGTGCCACCAACATACGGTATGTCCTCCAATAATTTTCTGAGTCCCTCTGCACAAAGCACCGCTCAGATGATGACGGTTTCTGGATTACCAAACCACCTCCACCGCACTCAAGACGTAGACCAACGGTTGCTGCAAAACTCCGGAGGACTTTTTGACTTTCTTCTTCAACAACAGTCAACGCCTCAGATTCTCAGTGGCCCTGTTTCCAGTCACAAGTTCGGAGTGTTGCCATCCCTGCAGCCGGAGACTACAATGAATAACGTTTCAAATCTAATACCAGAAGGGATACCGTTGTCTTACTCAGAGGTGATGCAAGGCTATGAAAGAATGGCCACTGCTGGAGGAGTATCTGCAGCTTCAAGTCAGATTGGTAGCAACGTGTATTCCTACATTGGAATGAGTACGCCGTTTCCTCCTTCTCAACCTCAATCGAACCCGTATTCACCAGTCCCTAAAACCATATCAGTTGCCGAAAGTTGTGGACCAGCAGTCTCAATGGGGTGTACTGTCAACAACATTTGCCCAGCCCCGGTGATGACACAAGGTAGCACTGTGGATTCTTGGCTGCTGCAGGCATCTAGTCATCAGCCTCATCATCATAATCATCAGCTGCATTTTCATCAGCAAAATCACGAGCAAATGAAAACGGAAAACATCGCGTCTGAAGTAAGCATTAAGGAAATAGCAAACCTCGAGCATCATGCACATCACCACCGTCAACCGTCATTTATACAGCAAACTCCAACAGTTGAACCATTCAGATGCGCCTCTCCATCACACATGGGTACTCCCTTTCAGATTGAGGCAAACTGTCCGCCATGCCCTCCTTCCATAGTCAACACAAAAGAGGATTCCGCCAACTCACCAATACATGGTTCTCCGACGCCTATTTCTGTAAACATTCCATACGAAGTACCAATAGTTTTGGAAAGCCAAGCTCGCGAGCGAGAGGATGCTGTCCGTACCAATAGAATGCAAGAGGAAACCAATTTGATTCAAAACATCAGCGTCATTTCAAATAATGGTAGGAAAGCAGAGGAGAACCTACCTCCGAGTCCATCTCAGCCTACAAAAAGGAGCGATGCTAATCACAATGTCATAACTGGTAAAGCGGTAGAAAGAAGCGGCTTTGAAAAGCGAATTGCAGGAACCAAATTGGTGCCAGTACCAGTGGATCCTCTCCTTGGCAACACCGAAGGCGGAAAAGAGCAGCAGGCTGCAGAGTATGACACCAATGCGAAAGTTGTGCCTTCGTCTCTGAAGAGCAGTAATGAGTCGAGTGCCGCCTCAACGCCACCAAGGTCGACGCTCCTCGAGGGGCCTCCACCTTCCAAGACTGACGTTCCGACGAAGCCTGCTCCAACAAAGACTGACTCACCCACAGTGGCCAGTGCCTCAGGACGCTCAGAGGAAAGAAAAGAAGGGCAACGCAAAGGGGGCGAAATAAAATCTGAGAAAAACACTAATCAGTTGGTCGCGGAAAAGACAACACCGGGGCTCAAAGCTTCACCTTCCAAGAAACCTTCGGTTGCAAAGCCGTCTCCAAAAGCGGCTCAACCAACGCCTGGCACAAGGAAGGCCGTTATATCCAGCGCGAAGTTGGTACTGCAACCAGCAAAACCTATTCTTCAGCCATCATTATTAGCAACAAAGGAACTTACACCAGCGGCGAAATCACTGTCCGCACCTCCATCACCGTCTTCGGGAGCTATGAAAACGACTCAACTAAAAACACCAGTTTCTCAGGGCAACGCGTTGTCTCCCAAACCACCTCCTGCAACTAGTGCTTCAACGGTCAACCCGCCACCTCCCACCACAACGGTCAAGAAAGTTCCCCCTCCTCAGAAGCGGAAAATGGATTCCAACCCTCCAAGCCCGTGGCTCCCTTCTGATAGTATGAAGCGAATGAAGCCTCTTGTTATCCAGTTGCGGGATGATGACTCATCCACCACCGATGACGACGATGAAGAAACGGCAACGAAGACAGCTCCTGGTAGCGTGTTCAATCCAATATTTCAGAAATCACTGGACGAGTTTTTGAGAAACGCTCGAAGCGCCTCGAATCAAAAATCCTGCGAAACACTGAGCCAGACCAGCAGTGGATCTTTCTCGTCCGTTGGAAGTGCAACTGAGGCACAAAAGACCAAGCTCTCAGGTTCACCCAGTGTCGCCAGCTCGAAAAGCCCAATATCGTCAACCTCTTTAAAATCATCTTCGTCAAAGTCATCATCTTCTTCTACCGGCCCTGTCAATGAAACAGTTACCATCTCTCCTGGCGTAACTGATTCGTCCAATTCTACAAAGACGATGCACACAGAGCCCATACGTTCCAAGAAACTTGATTCAAAGATGCCTGGTCAGTCATCTTCAATTGAAACCAGCTCGAAAACTGTTAACGCCAAGTTCGGCGTTCGAGTCATCACTGGTCCACTTGGTGACCAACCATTGACCAACAAACAAGCATCCGGACAATCGTCAGTTGATCGAAGCGGAGTAGGAAATGTTCAGGCAAATTCTTCCAGAATGACTTCTCAAACCCTGGCAGAAATTGATGTCAACTCCAGTGCATTACTGCAGTTGCAGTGCCAGGCGCCAAAGGTAGACGAGAGACTTCATTTACCATGTGCTTCTAAACTGGCTCAAACGAATGCTTCTTCTAAATCTACTACGCCAACTGTCGCTACTAACGCTCCAAGTGGATCACATCCAACCAAGACGGTAACAACGGGAGTAAAGAGGCCGCTGGAGAAAGGTGCTAATAATGCAGCACCGAGTGCCACTGGCTCAGAAAAAAATAAAAAAGTGCAGAAGGGAACTAATGCTGGAAAAAAATCACTGGCAATCATCGATGATTTGTTGAGCCAAATTGTCGCATCAAAGAATCAGTTAACTCTGTCAGCGGACGAGCAAGCCTTGGTTTTGAGTCGGTATGTTCATGAACTACCTTTAACTTTGGTTAAGTACCTTTGTGAATACAATGTTGTTGTTTTTTGCGGTGAATGATGATTACTAATTTGCGCTTCTTGAATGTTTACTCACAGGGAAAAATGTTTGAAAGAAATTATCCAAGTACGAAACACAATGCAGCAACACGTCCATTTTGTTAATCTGGAGACAAACTGCCAAATTGAAATCAATCAGTTGAAGAGAAAGTTAGACACTCTGGAACGGCGGAAGAATATACTTCGGAGTAAAGCTGTAGAAATTAATTTGGACATTGCAACCAAGGCGAAATCTGTTCTATCCAGTCGTCTTCGCATCAGCAAGCTCTCACGAAAGGTGAGAACACTGGGTCGAGAGGTATTTGGCGAATCATACAAAGCGCCAGCTGACCACCTGAAGGTCACTGTGGAGAGATTGAAGGAAATTGAGATGTTAGACGCTCGAGAGCCAGTCAGTTGGCAATTGGAGCGAGGGACAGCCTTTATGCGTCTCATTGGTAAACTACAGCCTTCTCCCCCAAGTCCTCCAAAGGTTCAGAAGAAGGTCGAGGTGAGAACCCCGGAAAAGAAGCAGAATGCCACGATTTCCAGTCCTACACCCGTGAGCACTGCGACTGCTTCTGGGGGGCAGGGTTCGCCAAAGGTGAGCAAAGTTCCTTCTCGCAGGGAGCTTCCTAAACATTATTTTCTTCCAGTGACCTCAGAAGTGAAGCGTGCTGATGGAGAGGAGACTGTCGAACCGGAGACGGCTGCCACCAGTCCCAAGCTCCTGACCAAATGTGATTCACACTTGTTGGAGGTCGAAAACTACCCCACTGGGGTCGGCAGCATGTTCGTTCTGGAAGAGGAATGTGAACCAACTGTAGCATGTTTAACTTCTAAGCTGGAGTCAGCATGGGATTGCTTAAATGAGTCTGGGTTGGTCCACATTTCTTACCATAAACGCGTTTCTGCTCAACCGTCAATGTTTTGCAGGGTGACGCCTTGTTGTAGTTTGTTACTCTGTTACCTTCTCAAGCTTATCCCCTTTTGAGCATTCAGTTATACGTAATGACATTTTGTGTTTTCGACAATTTATTAAATAATAGGCAAGGTTTACCTGGTTTTCTACAGAATGAAGATTAACCATGATGTGGAGCTATGCCAAGATCACCTGCTCACTAGGAAGTGTTCGAGACTCGGCTGTCCATTCCAACATCTGGATGTGTAACTGTTCTGTCCTTCAAAAACCATTTTGCCACAGCCGTTTTGTCAGTTGATGGGTTATCTTCCAAGGAGCTGCTTCTCTCATCGGAGTAAGGGTAAGTTTAGTTTTACGTAGACTTGCCATCCCAGTTTCACCACTTCCTTAGAAAGAGGCTAATAATTCACCTTTCGTTTCTGTCTTGGGTTGAGTACGTACGACAATTGCTTCCAGTCGCGTGTCCTTTGTTAATGATTTATCATTTTTTTTAACCTAAACCGATTTTGATGAACTATTTTAGAATGAACCGGTCCGTTTCAATTTGTTGTTTTCTACGCATTTAATATTCTTTTCAGTAGGTTTTGATAATCAGCTTATTATTTCATTTATTGGAAACTGTAAAAAGGATTTTTAGATTTTATTTGTATTTACTACATTGGTTAGGAAGGTTGTCAAGTCATTTAGTATGCATCGAAATTTTTATTTTTGTATTTTTTTCTCTATACGAAAATTAGATTGATTTATTTTGTGGTCTTTGTTCTTTCCTGTAGTACATAGTAATATGGTTATGGTTACCTACATTATTAGTCCATTACACTAAATAATTTCTTGGTTTATTTATTAGTAATGGTTAATACTGGTTTTTGGATTATTTGGGCTTGACGTGCCCACATGCTTATTAATTCAGTTTCTTTGCAATCAAGCTTTGTTTTGCAGTCACCAAAGTTCTCATGGCTTGTATGCAGTTGGTCTTCCTTCTTCGTCCGTTCATTATATGCAACAACTGCATAGCAAGCTCCTCCCTTTAGAATCGTGGGTGACCCTTGTCAGAGATATATTTTTAGAGATTATGTGTAGTTTTGGAGTGGAAATCTTCCACCGGAAAACACAACCCCGGAATAGTCCTCCAATATTATGCTGATCGTGACTATGCGTCGTTCCGTCTATAACAAATACATTACACTACGACAAAGTGGTCAACTCACTTCTTTGTGCCAGTGTCTAGTTTTAGTGCAACCGAGAATATAGTGTGATATTGTTCCCATCCGTAACTTACGCGAAGGATGCTCCCCACCACACCAGCCCCAAAAAATTTATGACTTTTACCAGATTAAAACGTAGGGTTTCGACCAATCACATCGGGATGCCATTAGTACAAACTATCGGAACTGTTTTGCTCAGCAGTCTTTCTCTTGGAGATTACGAAAGTGCTGCGCGCATATTAACTTTTATAAGAGCTGCTGATTAGTTGTACTGTTAAATCGAGAGTAGTGGAGTCACCCAAGGGTGAACGTTCGGTTGCGTTCCACTGTTGAAACCGTACTGTGCCAAGTCTCATACAATGCGCTTCAACTTTGCGTCGTTTCTGTAGCCGAACGCAGCCTATTTTTTATGTGGGATTCCTGCGATTTGAAAGAAACTCGACAGTTTTGACACTAGCTGTAGTGGAGGAATTTTGACGCTGGGTTTTACTTGGTACGGGGTACCCTGGAAATTTGGAAGCTCTCGCTTCCGTAATTACGCTTCAGTACTGAATTTATGCAATCATAATGTATGGTCTCGTGTCGTCGGGACAAATTGTCCACATCAAACTCGTCTCTCTGTCTGACGTCCCAGTCACCAGTTCAGAAACGCTTTCGTACTCGGATAAAATAGAAAGACTCGCGGAAGTGTGATAAAGACAACAACAAGTCTCACAACGTCGACGTGTAGATTTACAGACGTCGGTTTTCAAACGGTACATTGCAGGATGCTATCGTTTTTTATTTTTATTTTGTAAAATGTTTATTTTGAAAATACGCGAAAGTGCCTTCCTCTTTATATACTCTACTACCCTTCCTCTGGTTATGACGATATGCTTCGTTATTAGCATACATATTTTCTTACTGCATATTATAGTAATATACCGTATGAGAATTTATTAAAAACAATAATAAATTGAGTGTTTATCAACTGAAACCTGTGCCTTGTTTTTCAAATTACACATTCATCATTTTATGTACAATGCATCGTGCGGTGTTGGACCACTCCTGACTTCATTACTTTCTGCATCATTGCCCTCCATTTCCTTTGGAATCATCTTTTGCTTTACGACCGAAGAAATGTTTTAATTAGTTTTTCTTAGAGAGAGAAGCCAAATTTGAGTAGAAGAGTAATCGTTCTCTGCCAATAGGATCATTAAAAACTAGATAAAATTTTACGACATATACATTTATATTTCGTTTCCATATAGCTGCCGTTTGTTGTCTGCAATCAGCATACCTGTGCTACCGTTGGTGTTACACCAAGTTGTCATAAATTTTATACCAATCATAAAGTCGTCACACATCAAAGAAAGCAGTACATCATGTTGATCGGAAATTGCAGTAACCGACGCAATTGCATAACTCAACGAAAGTCTTGTGGATTTCAGATTCTATAATATGCATACTATATGAATTCATGTCAGCCAACGTCATCGTCAGAGAACCAAGATCAAGGAGGTCCTTATTGCCTTCATATAGTACAAATCGAACCGTGATAACAAATTGGAACTTGCTAAAAATTGACTTCAACGCACCCACACGAAATCCCAGTGTAGATTGATCTTAGTGATCATGCATAAAATCACATTACGCATCACCAGTTGAACAAATAGAGCTCTGGATGAATAGCTCCCCATTCAGAGCACCTGCACAATCAGACAATCAGTCTTTAACCCGGTTTACAAACGCAAAAATGCGACAAGCACTCTTCACTCAGAGCCGGAACAACGATTTGTTTGCGAAGCGATGAATAAACCATTATGCCATTGCAACACAAGTCTCGACAGGAAGTGTCGCAACTTCCCAAAAATAAATGTGCCTCAAAACGAAAGAAGAGCGGATGAATATTTTTCACTAGGTATTTTATCAAAATTTCAGATATACAAACTTACCAGCTAAAGTAAAATTTTGATCATTATCCTAGAGAAGTGAAGAAGAAGAATCCAATGTGACGAAAATCGCTTTTCGCTTTTGTTTTAAAAACAGACAGACAGACAACCTAGTAGAATTTTATTATTTCTGGATGAATTTTCATGCACTGGATGCGGTAACGGGAGTCGTATTTTATTGTCGACCTAGCTCACACTACTGAAACAGGCTTAAGAATTTTTCATATTCAATACTTGGAAATCAAAAAAATATTCCGGAAATGAACGTAATGGTGACCAAACGCGACGTGTTTGTAGTGGCTGCAGTATCCTGCGTATTTTGTTATTTCTTTTACATCTCATCACTGAATACGCCAGGAAACTTCACGCCAGCACTACATCCTATCCTAGAACGACTTGTCCGGTCGGAAAGCAATTGGTTTGTTGCTGTTAGCAGAAGACGTGAACTCATCGTTAGGATCGGAGGTTTAGGAAACTTTCGCCCTTGGGGTATTACGTAACCTATGCAAAAAAAATACTAGATGGAAAGGAGAGCTTGTTAAAATTTTCCTGAAATCTAGGCGACATCGGCTTTACGGTCGTGTGGAATCTCTTTGCCCCCACCTTCGACTGCCCTCACTCTCGGGAGCGAGTCGGTTGGATTGGAGATGGGGGGAAGTGGGTGTGTGGCCTTGACGTCTATGAAAAGACGCGACAACCTCTTGTCGTCTACTCCTTCGGGGTGAGCACAGACTCCTCCTTTGAACTAGAGCTCCTGCAAAGGGTCAACTGCGAGGTATTTGCATACGACATGACCGTTCAGCAAATAGCTTCGAATCTCAACTCCAATCCGCGCGTCCACTTCAAGCAGCTCGGACTCGGTCCAAATGACACAAACAGTTTGAGAACGCTCCAGACTCACATGAGGGAAAATGGTCACACTTGGATTGACATCCTCAAGATTGACGTCGAGGGTGCGGAATTTGGCGCGTTTGACACGATCATGGACGCCTTTCAAGATCATTTCCCGTTCGGTCAACTTCAGATGGAGATTCACTTGGATGGAGCAATGTTTCCTAGGTTTTACGCCTGGTTTGAGCGTCTCGAGTCGCTTGGACTGAGACCGTTCAGTTCGGAAATGAATTTAGTGACTTGTGTGAAGACGAATGCAATGAAGCCGGGAGTTATCGAATACTCCTTTCTCAATGTCAAGGTAAATCATACGCTTGTGCCACATCCAGCTTCTCTTGTGGAAAACCCTTGAGATTGGTAATCAGAAGCGGCGTACTCTGTCGCCATTTTACGGGATGACCTCAAGAACAAATACCTCGTGCTTCTTGTCTTCATTGTATTTTTTTTAGAAATAAATGGACTCAACAATTTTGCTGTCAAGTTTTTAGTGTAACAAAGAAAAAGGAACATGTATCCTCATTTAAAAAGTTGGTTTTCAATATTCGGAATGAAAATGCATATTGCGGAGCTGCCCAAAACATCGGATATTCCTGAACTTTTGTAGACAACGATAGGGCGAAGATCTTTAGTGTCACGAAAAGTGGTAACACAATCGAGTGGGGCGACTCGGATAGCTCGACAATCTAGCTCGTCATCGCATCGGCGTAAGAGTAGTACTTGGTAAATTAAGTTAACTCGAAATTAAAAGCTGAGTCACTATAAATACATAGTATTTACACCTGTGTAGTAAATATAGTTAGATAATATGTTGATAGGTCAGGATTCTAAAGTAATTTTGTACTTCTGTCGTTTTTCAATTGGATCATGTAGAATGCGTAGGACTGATTGATGCGTATCTACTTGTTGCTCATATAACTTTCTATCTTGAAAAAATTTCCTGTCGGGTTATGCTTAATAAATGTAGTGTACAGGCAGATGCTAGTTCTGTTGGTGTGAGTACTAATATGATGTATTTATATGCATAAATCTTTGAGGTGATGCGTATTTCATGAAAGTGATGGATCCATTCGTGTAAATTAAACAAAAACAGATACCGGACTTCTTTTAAGACGTAAAGAAATTAATTATTGGTTAAATCGAATGTTAGATTTAGTTTGAGAAAGCTCTAGAAAAACCTGTATTTGCCAGTTAGTGGCTGTGTTTGATTTGGTTTTCTCCTCGCAAGCGAGATCTTTGGTGTTTATGATTCGGGCGAGTCCGAGGAGTCATTATTTTGTTTCTTTTCATGTCACCTTCTTGATGTGACGAAAATTTTCACGTTTTCTTCCATTTCATAAAAACCATTTCGAAAACTGTTTGGACACGTCCGTTGCTCAGCATAACGGAAACACGATGGAGAATTTAAATAAACGAGGCGATGAAATAACAGAAATGCAACATCGTCAATTAGACGCTTAGGATGAAATTAAATCGACATCCGACAAGTTTACTTCATCCTCAAAGTGTGTAGGTATGTGTATTCATCACTCATCTAGCAGTACTTGGTGCTGAAAGATGATGAGATACAGGAGACCATAAAAATCTGAACACATCCAAAGATGGAATCAGTAAGAAAAACCTCTGTTCTGCTGTGTTTATACGCCTTGTACTTTTCACTTTAAAAAACGCGGAGAAAGAGGTGATTTGTGAGAAGGATGTCCATTAAAATAATAATCACGTTTTTACAGAGTGCAGCTTCATCAGCATATATGCTCACTCCAGAACATTATTACATTCATATAAATCGGAGTAATCATAAAACATTTTTTCATTTCAACTGAGTTAAGCATACTTTTTTATTGCCACTTAAAATGCAACTTCTGTAAAAACCTAAATTCGAGCTCAGGTAACAAAATGCATTCACAAGGGACGAAATAATAATTATTCTTTTAACGGAAGGAACTCTCTAGTTTTACGCTAGCTGAAAACCACAACACGATGCATTTCATCCGAATTGCTGAATCTCGCAAGTACCTGGACTTGGATTTGCTGGAAAAGAAACCAACGGTGTGCTTATTCGGTGATAAACGAACACTTTTCTCCAACGCATAGGCATCATCCATTCATCGTTTTTCATCTCTCTCTCAGTGCTACCAAAAACAGCTTGATGCAAACACATCAAATTCATACGACTCATTACATTGGTTTGGTGAAGTACATGTGCTCAGTTCATCCGTATCAGAGGGAAGAGAGTTGCTACTCTCGAATGCACACCAATTCCCAAGCAGTCCTCTTCCTTCAAATGGATTCTGGCATCGGTTGCATAACCGAGTGTGTGAAAACATGGGCATGCTGACATTCGTGCGACACTTTTCATCCACTGTCAACCGAAGGATGTCAATACAGCCGGTACGATATCGACAGTATAAATCCGTGTGAAAGGAAAAGGATTATGTGGGTTATAAAGCTTTTTAGAAAAGTCTTGCGTGTGAAGTGGGACAGGAACCAATGCGCCGTGTTAGTACAAAGCGACTTTTTTTTTGACAGCCACTTACTTTTCATGCAACTCAAGAACACACTTTTCCATGTTTGTACAGTCCCCTTGACACTGAGCTACGCTGCCAACATTTACACAATAAATGAGCCGCCTTCAATGCATAAAAATGAAATTTTGGTTCGTGTCAAATGGGAGCAGGTGCACTTGAAAAAAAATGTTGTGTGACTTTTTTCTAACTGGTATAAAACCGGAAGCTGTACGGAATACTGCGTGAGTCACAAAGTGACCAGGAATTGCTGGGGATGGCTGTCGTTATTTGATGGATACTGATAAAGATTAAACATGAGCTCACAGAAATGAATCCCTTCCCTAAAGGATTTACTCAGTTTGAGCCCCTGTTTATTTATTCTTTCAAATAATGCTTGAATCACGAAATTTTATAATTAAGGAGCTCCAGACCAGTTTATGAATAGAATGATAAAAGTGATGACAAACAGAGCTTTTTTCGTACGGAGAGAAGGGTGATTGAGTTCTCACTGGACTCTAAACAGTTCATAATAATGTGATTATCACAACGAGACACGCTAAAAAGACATCCTCGCTGTTCATTCGAAGGGGACTCCCTTTGTTCCCAATTTACAAAGAGAACCGTTACTTCACACACCTCTTGTGCCCCTGCATCACATACGGGACAGTGCGAGCGTGCGTGTACAGAGGAAAACCCTGGACAAGTACGTAGCACCCTTTCATATCAATTCCTACCAGCTAAACGATGGCCAAGAATGGAGAGAGGAAATTAGATTTGTTTTTACCGAGAGAGAAATGTGCAACGAAGCAAAGTGGAAGCACCCACTTCACGCCACGTCGTGCACCTACTTCTAAATTGAGGTGTGAAGAATGCTCTTTTACACCTTTTTTATGCATTCACACACTTTTCCTATTCACTATTACTAAAGTCAGAGTAGTGAAGGTAACGCTGCTCTTTTGTGTAACAGTGACAAAAAACTCAATATCAATGTACTCTTGACCCTTGACCCAAGTCCACAACCGTGTTACACTGTTACTATGATTAAAAATCGGAATGAAATTTTATTAAAATTTGGTAAGCTAGCTAATAAATATACCTAATCCTAATTACCTATGTACTATGTCATATGTCACCTATACAATTTCCCCATAGTAGTTTTGAATATTGTTGCGTAATACCCACCAACCCATTGTTATTACACACTAGACGCATTTCATTTAAAGGCAAGAAACTCCTAGCTGTCACTTCCAAGCCCAAAGATGCAATATTAAAAGTGGCATGAAAACATACAATTTTTTAGCACAAAGCCTAGACTCCTTCATTCATATCATCCAAGTAACTGAACAGCCTATATCTCTTTCCCTCTCTGGTTTCAACCTAACAAAATCGCACTTAATGTTCAGGTTTCAATGGAATATTGTGTGCTTGTCATGTTCAAAAAGGAACGAAGAGTGAGAGAGCTAAAAAAGCATGATGATGCTCTACAGTAGGACGACGGGGGTCAGAGGAGTAATGCATGTATACTGAAGCTTGTTTGTGCTCATATGAAAAAAAAACTCTTTACTGACACATGTACGAGCAGAAACTTGTTGTTTTGGGGTTTTCTCCGACTTGAGCTCTACTCAGCTTTGGTTCATATGGGACGAAAGGGTTGTCAGCGAGTGTGAGCCGTGAGGTTTTTTTTCCAACTGAAATGAACGGAGAGGAAAATGTTGTTCTTATTTCTCGACTGAAATATGAGTTCCCGCGGCAGCGGTTGAGAGTAGCGATTCGTTGCTCGGCGACGGGTGGCGAGCACCCCACTGCCCTGGATTGGTTGCCGAGCTCGAGAAAAATTGGGAGGGAAGTGGGCCGAACGAATGAGGCTACCGGCTCTCCGATATTTGGGAAAGAGATACAGAAACGATCTCGGAGAAGAGTGTAAGGATCCCCAGCGGAAAGCCGCGTGTTGCCCATGAGCTTGACTAGATCGAGTGTGTGACTACGCTGAAATGCATGACTTTTGCATTGGCTTCACGTTGCTGGTCTGCACTCGGAGTGCTAGACGGAGTAGCTGTATGCTTTGCAATGGCTCGTTGAGAGAACGTGGACTCGCCAATATGCTTTTGTCAACTCGAAAAATATGCGACCAGGAGTTTGGATTTTTTAACTGGAATTTCTCAGAAATTTGCGAGTTGTTTGACTCACATGAAATTTGAAATTAGTAGAGAAAGGACTCCTCTTTCAGTAGGAGCATGCAAATAAACAGGTCCCATTAGGAATTGTCATGAAATTTTCGATATTCTTCAATGAGAGGAAGTGGACACGGAGTTGCTAAGATGGAGAAGCACACAGCGATGATGTTGATCACATCGTGATGGTCGTCGTCATCATCATCACCGCCTTTGAACGAGGCGATCAAGAAAGACGAAGAAGACGTGTGGTAGGTATTGTCGCTGTTCTGAAATGTGTGCGTTGCGAGGTGGGGTAGCAGGTCATTTCCCCGGAACCA
>JAHZMW010004524.1:0-39101 GCA_027743745.1 Alloscopus bannaensis
AAACTACAATTAACAATTAAAAATGTAACCAAATGTTTAACCATGCGTTAATCTTGCTTGCCTTCACAGAGCATTTTATATAAAGCGCGTACCGCATACGGTCTAATGCAATTTTCAAAATCCAATTTCTCCAAAACCAGCCTACCATTGTTACCAATATTTTGCAGAATAGCTAGTCATACGGAGGACAACAAATGGTGAAAATTTCAGCCAAATCGCCGAGTGGCCTCACGATACCATTATTGTCAGTGCAGAGAAAAACCGTTCTTCTCCGCACAAGCCTTGGAGAACAAAGCACGAACGCCACTCGCCGAGAGGAGGAGGCCTCTGTTGACTCGCTCCTCAGTTGGAAGCGCTGTCACAGAGAGGGGCTGACGTAAATCCGAAAACCGACGACCAACATTTCCCGACCGACGACGTCATCAGTATCATGATCATCATGTCTTTTTTCTTGCCAACTTGTTTGCAAAGAGAGAAGCCCACGAGGTTTTCTGAGAAGTGGGACTCCACGCACAGTTTGTGAAGTTGTAAGCTAGATGTCAGAATTGTTTTCAAATTGCACTCTAGTCCTCACTAAATACACACTGACAACCAGTGCAAATCGAGAAATGAATACAAACAGAGACGACACAAGAAACAACGTCGTGTTTTTTCTTCGCGAGTCTCCCAAAATTAGATTCAGAGTACATGAGAAAGTTGAAAGCGTGTAACTGCCGCAGTGAAATCGATCAGAGCCAGTGTGTGCCATTCCTGGAGGGTCGTTAGTCAGTTGCTCAAAATGACAACGACGTGACCAGTGTACTCTTTCGGAGAGACCCTCTTTCCTAATGGGCTCCATAGTATGTTTTTAATTGCAACTCCAAAAATCCAGTCACTTTCTTTTTGGACTCCATTCCAAAAGGATGGTCCTTTTCAATGCTCAAATCCTCTCATTATTACCAGCGCGAAATACTGTTGTGGCAATAATATGACTCACTTTTTCCAACTCACTTCATTCCACGGGAATAAAACGAGAATGAGACATGTTCACCAGGATAATGGAGAACAATGAGGAAAAACGGAAATGTTGAAAAAAAAGTTGTATTTTCCTTCGTCCTTTTCGTTCATCCACCGCAACACACCAAAAAAAAGAGTACAAATGTGACCAATTTTTTTTTCGCTTTTTGCACACTCATTGAAACGACAGAAGAGCATAACTCGTCCACGTTTTGTTCCCGACCTTTTCCACTTGTTTCCCTTGAATTTCCCACGGAAGAGTTCACAAAAAAGGGGCTCATAAATCATGACAAAAATAGTGGGAGCAGTAGCTCAAGCATTGCTGACAAACTTGAATCTCGGAGAGCGCTTCACTTCTCCTTTTCTCAAAGTTAGACAATCATATCTCACCGTCACAAATAGAGACTTTTGTCAACCACTGGCCTCACATACAAACACATCGTTGTCTCACACGACTTTAAAAAAGTACAAATGAATGGGAGAAAAAGTAATGAATTTATTAGAGACTGTGCCTCCCGTCTACCCGTTATTTTTAACTTGAATTCCGGTACTCGACAAAGCCGAGTTGAAACAAGGATGAGACAATGGTGGCGAAATTGCTGGGAGCGAGTGTGTCAAAAAGCAATTTGCTCTTAACTTGCGAACAACTACTTTCTTTTGAAAAATGCTATTTACGTTGTTTCAGCTCTCCACAATAGAGAGAGAAATATGTTTGCAACAGTCACAATAACTTTTTTGTGGGCTAGAGGAGAAAATATTTTAGTTCTGTCTTTTCAGAAGGCTTTCTCATCATCCTCTGTTGAAGTACACTGTAAAACTGGGCTAAATGGAGTGAAAGGTAAATGGGAAACCATAAATAGTGTAACGACAAAACCCTCGTTTTTTTCAAACCGGGATGATTACAACAAAAAAGGCTCAGCTCTCCAGAAATACGCAGACTGTCCTTTGGTCGGCTCCAAACATTTTTGATCCAGACTCCTTCGATTTTTTTCCCTGCTTTTGGAGCCGACTGTATGTACATCTGTTTAGAAAAAAAAACAGTCAGCCGCTCTGAAAGATTGAGCTGGATTCAGATTTTAAAAGTCAAGTGAGCAACGCTGTGTAAGCTGGAAGACGTCTCGCTTAAAAAATAAATGTGAGAAGATGTGTCACTGACAACTCCCGGAATATATAGACGCCACTAATGAATGAGAGAGGAGAGAATCTCGTTTTGTCATTGCCAGAGACATACATGAGTGTTTTTTTTCTTCAAGCAGTCTTCGTTCAAGGGACGAATAAGGCAACTGTACACGCTATATTAAAATCTGGCGCATTGCGAGTACAAGTGTCAAATGAAATCAAATGTTGGGAGCCTGAACTGAAATTAAGCTCGTAGGAAATCTCTTAAAATGTTCCCACTTGTTCATGTAATGGCTCTGGAAGGCAAATGCACCTCCTGAGCCCTGACTGTTGTGAAAGAGAGACCGAGAGGTAGACACAGGAGGCACATACTCGAGACTACAAGAGACTCAGTGACACACACAACTCTCAGAATTGATTGTGTGTGCGGATCATTTGCACAGTGTTTTATAGGCTCGTAAGTGTCTCGGATTGAGAAATGTAAGGGAGACTTGGTTAGTGGACGGCGTGTCTCCTCCGGAATAAAGGATCACCGCACACACCAACTCGAGTCTCTCCACTGGAAAAACAGGAAGAAGAAATACTCCGAGAGAAAGTCCAAGGAGAGAAATCCGATTAGAGTCGTCTCTCCGACCAACACCACCATTCACAGAGAACTGGAAGTGAAAGCAATGTACTTTCTCTTTCATTTATTCTCTGTGGTGGAACACATACACATCGATATATTCAATTAAGAGATTTAGTGTGGACTCTCTGAAATCAAAGACGAGCTCCTCGCACAAAAGACAGAGGTTTTTTTTACCCACGTACTTTTCTCTTTGTTCAAAACCTTTTTCCACTCGGTCACGAAAATGGTGGCTACAGAAATGTTTCTGAACAGTTTGGCCCACTGTTAACGAGCGTAGACATAAAGGGTCTCACTCACGCCTTTTGTGGGGACCCTTTGAAAGGAAACTGTGGTGGAAGGCCATTACGGGGAAGGATACGGATTCAATTCAAAGTAATTCGATAGTAATTCATTTGAAAAGAATACGAGATCCTGTGTAGGCACACAACTCACTCCTTTCTGTCCATATGGTTCTTTGGTGGTGGGAATATTTTCCTTTTTAGAGAGAAATGAAATTATCTCATCTCCTCCAAGTTAGAAAATATATTTGTTGTAAACATTTAACGTACGAGAATGCTCATTGCGTGTCTTCGGAGGGAGTACACGGCGAAATCATTAGTTGGTAATGGTTGTGTGGTGTTTCCTCTCCGTTGTCAATACGATGTCAGTGCGATGCTGGAGAATCTCTGTTGCTCCGCTTTTTTCCACTCTAGTAACAATTGTGACAATCTCCGATTCACTCCTCACTTTTCCCACTATATCCGCCCTTATTTCGTGTGTGCTTTCTGAGATTCCACAGACAGCGAGGCTCCACACAGACCAAAGCTTTTCTATTTTTTTTTCGAGGCAAGATGCCATACCACACACAAAAAATGTGTAGTAATAATATTGCCACGTCGTTGTCGTGGAGGAAACAGAGGAATAAAAAACTTTCCTTTTCACTTGACACACAACGAGATGTAAGCATGTAGTTGAAGCAATATGTCTGTGAAACACTGTGATTCTTTTTATATCGACGTATTTAGAGAGAAAGTAGACAAGGTATATTTTCTTGAGGTTACACAAGCCTACAGAGTTTTATGTACTTTCTCCTGCGTCAAGGACGCGAATGCATGAAATACGAGAGAGTGTAAGAAACTGGACCACATGCTCCCTCACTTTGTGAAAAAAAGGAGGAATAAATTCTTCGTACTTTTCCCGCTTTCTCTCTGTCTGCTCCTTTATGAGAAAGCAGCTGGAAAGCAGAAGTGAAAGCATTGTCGAAGCCGGAGAGGAGTTTGAATGAAGTTGCTGAAGGAGAAAGGGAAGAAGTGTGTGCAACGGAAACCGATGATGATGTTCTGGATAAAGGGAATAAAAAAATGTGCGAGAGAAAAAGGAGGAGAAAATCCTCGTCTTTTTTGTGCTGGAGTAGATTCTCTTTTTCTGAAAACGGAGAAAAGTAGTAGCTGTGTGAGAACTACAGGGAAAGGTGGGCTGAGCCGTAACGCGTGAGAAGAGCCAAAGAATAACTCTTTATTCGTTCGTGTTTTCTCCAGGAGATCATCATCATCAACAGCAACGTCTTTGCTTCACGTCCTTTATTCCTCGCTCCGTCATTATCTCTGGCTTAAGTACATCCCTTGACACACAATCTCGTCGTGGATTTCTCCGAATTTAGAAACGAAATCCTGCTCTTTCCCCTTTTTTCCATTTGTTCGCATATTTTAAAAGCATCCTTTGCTGTTGGAAAATATTGTGTCGACACAAGACACAAAAAAATCTTCATGTAAGCTTAACAGAGAGAGAGTTGTATGCCATTCGTCTCATGCCACGCTTATTTTTATAGAAAACGGAGAGTTTGTCCACAGAGACAGAGCGTGTGCCCAGAGAGAAAGGATGAATGCAATATGCATCTCGAGTCAGGAACTCCAGAAAGAAAAACGGTGATGAGAGAGAACCTGTTCCACACTGCCTTACACGCACAGTCTCTCTCTCTGTTTGTCTAGTATCATTTCAATTGAATTCCCTGATGGAAATTGCGAAATAAATATAGCCATCCAATTCCCTCCGTTTTCCTCCCGACACTCAGGGAGACTACGAGAAAAAAAAGCATGAGTGTGTAACACACACAACAAAGAAAAATACCCGGAGAAAGTTTATGTGTAGTTTCCCCCGTTTCTGTGTCTCTACATGCTTTCTCCTCGCTCTAGGGATCAATCGTAACTTGATGTTTTCAAGGAGCCACATACACACACCCATACTCAGGGACACACTCAGACTCGCGGGTGGTGATGCTGCACACAAATACAGGGAGAAAGCATCTCATTCTCGGCTTTTCCTCCATTTTCCCTCCAGTCGCACTTTCAGTGTGCAAACTGTGCTCAACTGAAGAAGGTAGTTTTTCCCTGTGCTGCGTCCTGTAATCATCGTCTCGCTCTATTTTTTTTCTATTTCCCCCCTTTGAGCCCTGTCTTCCTGAGAAATAATGGAGATGCACGAGGGCAGAGGGGACGAAGCAACATGTGTCTCGGAAGAGCAGAGTGTGATGCACTTTGTGTGCTGTCTCCTGCTCCCATGACGAGCTCACCTGGCCCACCGCAGACACTCACTTAACTATTCATTACGGGTGATTGTCGCCCACCCGATAGTCGGTGATTAACTGACACACGAGTGAAACGCGTAACTTTGTGGTGAAAGTGGTTCTCAAAATGTAGAGAGAAAAGAAGGAAAATAGTTTGTGCGCATAGTTTCATCCCTTGTGAACTTGCATCTTCACACTCTTCGATTGGTGGTGGTAGTAAAGAAGGGAGAAAGACTGAGCCTGTCAACTTTTTCTCATTTTGTCCTCCGAAAAGAGAAAGTTGCGCTATTAATAGCTTTCTCTACATCTTCCTATTTTTCGAGAAAAAAATCAACTGCGCAAGAGATGATGAGAGAGATTGTGTGTCTCAATAGCCTCGGGGTTGTCTCAGAAATTCATCACCAACTCTCTTCCCACACAGAGAACTACTCAAAACAGAGCTTTTCCTCTCACTCTCAGTGTAACACGGAGCAAGTCATCTTCGCGCAGTGGGAGAGGAAAAAACAAGCAAGAAGATAGGCGAGAATAATAACATAAAATGCCGTTTTTTGCTCAGTGTTGTGTGTTTGTGAGTGGTGAAACGATTGCCAGACTTTGAATACACAAATTGTTACAAGAAAATGCGGAGAAAGTGAATACCGAGAGAAAATGTGAGTTTTGGTAACGAGAGGACAATTGTTTTTCCACATTTCCTCCGCAAAGAGTGTCACTGTCAGGACCATCACGAATTCCTGGTATTTCACTGTTGACATGACAACGACTTTGGTTGCGGGAACGGACCTGTCGTTAGAAACAAGGCTTTGCATTCGAATCAGAAAGTATCCGGTGAATTCTCTGTCCACCGAGCGTGGAGTGGTGAGGAAAACGTGTAATTTTGTAAAGTACACACATCATCATCCTCCTCCTCGCCTCGTCATTGCATCAGCATATCACCGTCATTGGAGTCAGCTCAGGAGATAAGAGCGTCGTTTCATACTCCCTTGGAACATTTCCACACACAATCCAAATAATCCGACTTTCTCTGGTTTCAAGATCATTTCAGAGTTTGTGAGCACCAAACGCATGCGGTTATTTAGAGTAAATGTGAGTGAGGAGAGCTGAAAAAATCAGAGAAAGTTGTAGTTCCCCACTTCTGAAGGAAGTATGCCAAGTTGATAAAAGGGAAAGTGGTTTTCAAGCGAGACAAGGGAAAGTCTCTCCGGCTTCAAGTAGTCAAGCTGTTGTCATGGAAGTTGTGCTCCGTTTTCCACTTTTTAAAGCAAATCACAATATGCGGAGCACTTGCTAATCGCAATGTTTCTCTTGTCTTTTATCCAAGCAATAAAGTTGAGAGAGAAAGCATGATACCACAACTTGTTCTCCAAAGATGAGCAAGTTGTGGAGGCGTAAGAGATCTTATCATATTTGTCAAGAGTTTCGGAGAAAAGTTTAGCTCATTTGGAACATAGATAAGTGAAAAAAAAAATCCTCTTTTTTCTGTCTAAATAAGAGGATTACAGAGTGTGACGGTACTCCTTCTCTCATGAATACATATCATAGGAGTGCTACAAAAAGTTAATTAACGATTTGGAGTAAACAAAAGGGATCTATGAAATTACAGCATTATTTAGATGCAAGCCCAAACCTCCTCGCTTTCTCTTTTGAGTAAATGCCCAAAAATCGACAATCTCAACAATCGCTCTTGTGCTCAGGAGAAAGCAGTTGTCCTATAACTTCAAAGTTATGATGACCTCTCCCTATTTCTCTGCGGTGTATTCTGTGTTCAGCGTATTTTTTCAGGTCCCACCTGAATTTCCTGAGTTTCTCTCAAATAGAAGCTGAGAGATTTCACGTTGTTTTCAAGTGTTTTTCACAACGCATTTGTTGGATGAGGGTGTGGGCTCACCTAGTAGTGTCTCAAGTGCGTCTCGTCAGTGTTTCTTGAGAGCACACATTTCTCCATCTTGTGTCGCCATGTGGTTGTGTGCAAAGTAAATGTGCAGATGTTGTGTGCTCCGCGGTCTCCAAAGTGAGAATTGTGACGATGTGGTAACAGTTGGGAGACACACTTTCACCCATTCCGAAAAAAAGATATAGTGCCGATTCCTCCCCAGTCATTTTTCCCTGTTCTCCTCAAATGGAATGAGAGGAGGGAACATGCCGGAGCAAGAGAGCTTCCCACATGCTCGCATCATCCCGTCGCCAAGTGGTCCTCATCATTTTGCTGTGACCTCCTCAAAGTGATTCGCCCCCCGTTCTTGAGCCTCGCACAGGGAACGATTGGGGAGAGGGGGAGGGAGGGAGACAAGAGAGGAAGAGTGTCGTGCCGTGTCACATTTGAAGGACGACCACCTCAGAGACATAGAGATGGTCGAGTCTCATTTGCACACCGGATCCTCTGTCGAGTGACGTGATGAGTGACTCATCCCCTCAGGTTGTAGACGCTGTTCCCCTCTTGTGTTGTCTTCGTGTCACACCTTTCTCCGGTCATCATCATCATCGTTCCCTTCAACCGTTTAGTCCGATGAGTGTTGTAAGGCACGCGGGTACACTCTGGTCGAATCACGAAACAAATGCGTAGATGACATAGTCGCTCATTTCCATCGCAATTAATAATAAAAGCTTATCCTTCTCGCAACGACATCATCGGCTCAAACCTAGTCTCTTTTTACAGCTCTAACATAACACTCAAGAAAGTAACCCTGTTTAACATTTAACCTCGCACTAATCATACTCATTCTTTTTTGGATATCAGAGTGTAGTGTCAAGTTTTTGTAGTTTCAACAGAGCAGACAGCGCTTCCTCTAATCATCAGCTACTGACCACTACTCAACATTTTTCATGTACCTAGACAAAGACTACTAATCCAAAACTCAATAATTGTCGATTGTCTACAAACCAGTACAAAGTGTCCGCGAACTTTGTAGAGCTAACCAAAACGCTAGTTCCGACATGTACAACTCAACATTTTTTTAACAACTAACCAACCTTCACACACTACCATGTTTAACACTGACGTGTGACCTGACTCCACTTTTATCGCATACTGATGTTCTGTAAGTAACAACCTTCTCTCTCTTATTAACATCAATTCGCTGATGTAGCTGTGTGTGTTTGTGATGCTTTATATTTGCACAAAAAAAAATGTTGGGCGCTAGCGTAATTTTGTGAAGCCTTGACATGCTGCGGTGGGTATGCTAATGAGGATTTATGATTCGAGAGAAAGATGACTAATAAAAAACGTAATCCATTAAAATATTAACTGCGCGTCCCTAATAATGTTTGGAAGAAAAGTGTTACAATAATACCACACTTCGACTCACCCTCAAATAACTGGAGGAGAATGTAGATTTAGTGTTTAATGTAAAAATAACAATGAAAAATTTCATAGAAACGCATGCAGTCAACACTTTCTCTCCTCGAGTTTGCTCAGCCTTGATTTGCAACGTAAACGTGTATATTCTCACACATCACACCAACTTGTCTACATTTTTTTGCTGGGCAAGTAGAAGAATCATTTTTTTGTTGGAGAAAGATTACATTACGATATGTGCGCATATTTTTGGGTACAAATTGAGAATCCAGACAACCATCACACCTTCACATCATTCTCTTTTGCATAATGCTGCACAACGCTGAGCATTGGACACATGCACCTCCAACGTTTCACCAACATTTCATTTGTTACACAAGATTCTCGTGTAGACACCACACATCTCAGTGGCTCTCACATATTTCATCCTGTGTGTCTGTCGGTATGTCGACGAAATCATCGCCACTTTTTTTTACTCTGTACGCTGCCTCACTTTCACTCCCAAAAATCAGCTTCACCTCGAGGCTTGTCTCAAGCTTTTTCTTTTACCGAGACGAGTGAAAGACCAGGTTAAAAATGACTTTCTCCTCGACGCTTACGAAAAGAGAAAGAAAAAAGTTCTAATTGTATATATGCATAATGCATGAGCGGAAAAGTATCAGTGACGATAGGATTTGGCTTGGTAAGGGAGGAAACTACGTCAATCATGTTAGTTGAGGAAACGTGTTTTTTTTCTCAAAAGAAAAAAATGTGAGATTTTTATGACGGTGTGCGGAACGACATGCACACACAAAGGCAGCTTTATGCAGAAATGAGTGTCCAAGTGGAGAAAGGAGATTTTTTTATGGAATTCATTAGAAGAGGACCACGCGGTGAGCTCAAAGAGGATGATCCACTTTCTACAAAAATGTTCCGTCATTTAGTAATTCTTTTTGAGATATTTTATGGCTCTCTTTTATGTCGAAAAATAGAAGGCTATCACTCAAGAAATCATTTTGTGGCATTTCAGCTTAGCTCCTCTTTGAGCTCGTGATACTTAAGTTGTGTGAGGACAAGTCGTAAAAAATGTCAACACTTCGCTCTTATATTGCTTTGCAGGTTTAGTGATGGAGGCTCAAAGGTTTCTTTTTTTTATCTCTGTGTGGTTTCTCAATATTCCAAAAATTGTTGAGATATTCCTACAGCTATTGTTTATGTAAGGCTTCGTTGTTTCCGTTCAATTTACTCCAAACCGTTCCTGTTAATTACGGCTGGACACAGAATTAATTTGTGTCGCTTGTTCATTTATTATTTTACACAAACGACATTTTGAGAAGCAGCTTTTTAAAAAAATCTGCACCGCCTTGTGGCCTTCGCGGGTCCGACGGTCTCAGCAAAAAGACTCCCACTCTCTCTTCCCGCTAATTGTCTCACATTGTCCAACTTTTCCTTCATTATCAAACACACTGTGTCCGCACACTGACGGCGCTTCAGCCTCAACACTAAGATTTCCCGGACGAGTGTGTGAAAAGGAGGAAATAATTGAAAATAAGCTGTTCCCGAGGAAGTGGGAGGGAAAACAGTTTCTAAGATATTCATGTGTGTTGTTGGGAACTACTGGCTTTTGTACGGTCACGCTCCCAAAACCCGGAGAGCCATTTGTGTCATCTAATTATTTCCCATAGATTACTCCCAAACTCTCGCACTCTCCTTGTTGGAGTGTGAAAGTGTGGCTACATTCATAATATTTTACTCCGTCTTACTTTCTCTCTTCGCAGAGTCAAAGCAGCTGTCAAAAGCAGGGTTTTCGGATTGTTCGAGAACTCCCCGTCGCCGCACATTACACACACATTTTCCTTCATTTTTGTGCGTTGTATAATTTTCATGGCGAAACGAAAAAAGAATCATTTCTCCGCTTTTTGAGGAAAGGGAAACCTTTTCCGGTGACCTCATGTGCCTCATCAAGAGATACGAGAAAGTGTGGAGAATCCTATTCTGGTAAAATTTATCCGCAAAGCTTAAATGAGGCGGCACAAAGCTGCTGGTGGCGTAAACTATCACTCAAATTAAAATGCTGAGAAATGCGGAGCAGATCGCTGATTTTTTTCAATCTGATTTCTGAAATTTTTTTTCAATTAAACACCCGAATGGACAAGTACGTCTTGAAAAAAATCCAACAAAATTCCTATCTGTCTGTGGTCTGGCGGTGTTGGTGTGTAAGTATAAGAAAGAACTTTTTTCTGATTTTTAGACAAACACTCACAGTGTCCACCTTCAGATAAGTGAAAGTCAGAGCAAAAAAACCTTTCCACATCAACTTTTTTTCTTGTACTTCGTCATTTTTCTATTTCTTTTTCTTCGGGGAAAGTAACAAGCTTGTGCGTCTGAGAACTCATATTTGTACTTGGAACTCGCACTCAACCATGTTGGTCTTTCTGCTCGTTACTCGCTCTGATAATCATCGTCGCCATTAATTACGTGGGAGCTGTACAAAACATAGAGAAGTGATTAGTCTTCCTCTTGTCACTTGATGAGCACACAAGAGAGACGGCGAAAATCCTTCTTACTTCAGAAATGAGTGCAACTTTGAGACATGTCTACATCCATTTTTTTCTCTTCTTGAGCTTTGAAGAAATTTAAACTTTTTCTCCTTCCTAAAATTACTGCCTCTTTATTTCTCTCTCAAAAATATTCAGAATTAATTTTGTAGCACTGGGAATGGAAGTGAGAGGAGGACAACTTTTAGAAAAAAATTCAGAGATTTTGTCTTTATATTTGGATGGAAGACAAGCACACTCGCAAAAAACGTTTGGAATGCATGACCAGGCAGAGAAAGAGCAGCGTTTTTCTGTATTGTTTGCGTTCTGACATTTTTATGAGGTTGTAACACCTCTCCAGCCTTTTATATTAGCGAAGCGAATGAGACACAAAATGCGGAGAACCTCTTTGTGCGTGTGAGAGCAAAAAAAGAAAACGGGTTGGTTGTGAACGGTCGTAAAAATTGTAACTCGATGAAATGCCGGAGAGAGAACGCGGACGGACATTTATTGGGGATGGAGAATACAGCGTTAACTTTCTCAGAAATAGGACAACATTGTGGAACAAGGGATAGACCAAGGAATGAAGGTGAAAGAAAGAACTGAGTGAATGACACTGAGAAAAAAAGGAGACTCGGTGTCAGTCAAATCGTGGAGTTTTGAGATGCTCTGTGTTGTTGAGACCAGGACGCTAAAAAAACATACATTTTTGTGATTGCTGGAGAGCGAGGATGATGCTAACATATTTGTAAGATAAAAAACGGTTTTATTATTGTGTACGTAGATCCTTGTCGTTGTACATGAAACAAATGATGAAAAGGTGAGCTCAAAAATTGTAATAAGAAAGAAAAACGTGACATGAGATCGAACTGTTGGTATTTATACGTACAAACGCAATTCCCTCCTGATAAATGGACACAAAGGAAATACAAGGGAAATACGTGCAAAACCGCTTATTTATAAGGCATTATGTGCCTTCTCTCCTTTTATGTTGTCCACTGAGAGAAAAGTGACATCGACTTGATATGTCGTCGTGTCGAGTTCAAAAACGTTGTTTAATGTATATATATTTATAAAGAAGGACGACAAGCGTCGCTTCTGAGCCTTGTCAGTGTCTCCTGCTTTCACCAACACTGTGAAACTAAAAAAAATGTGTAGCATGTGTGATTTCTTTTTAGGGATTGAGCTGACGATGAAAAAACTTTTATTTCTTTCTCTCCCCTTTATTTATGCCATCTGCTCCGAAAATTGAGAAAGGTGTGCCCTTGGTCAGAAGGAAAATGGAGTTATGGATGTTCGTCAAATATTCAGGGAGCAGACGAGCTCTGACATTTGGGCAAATCGAGGAAGACAGTCGGAGACAAAGTGAGATGAGAAACGCAGAGTTTTTTGGGGTCGCCTCGACAAGTGTGGAATTCTAATGCAGTCATTTTGCGAGTGTAGCGAGAGAAAAAGGCGGACACCATCTGCACCACCCAACGAAAATAGGGTAAATAGACCCTGAGCACGAGAAAGTTAGAAGGCAGTAACTCACTGACAAGAGTACACGGTGAAAGTATAAATGTACACGCGTGCATCGATTCAATTGTGTGTAGACGGCGTCAATGGGAGCTGAATGAGCTGACATTATCCGGTTGGTGTGGAAAAGCGTTTTTCACTCAAAATTCCCAAGTTGCTCACGTCCGACACAGAAATTAAGTTGGTTACTAATTCAATCTTGAAGAGGGAGTTCGCACGACGTCGGGATGCAAGGACGTTGAAGCCAAAGTGAAAGAATGGGGATTTCATTTTTCTCTGGAACCTTCGACGGAGGACCCCATCAATAGACGTCACCAAGGAAATTAAGTTTGGCAACATTAATGAAGACTCTGAGTCTCTCTTTTGTCTTCCTCTTGTTTCGTATCTCTCTCCCTCTTTTCTTGCGTCATCCTTCATTGAAACTCTTGAACCAAGCCGGTTTTTTTCTCTAGAACGTTTCCTCTCTAATCCATACGACCATTGACAGTTGGCAAATAAGGTGGCATTTTGGCACAACCATATCACCCTTTTTCGCTCCCAACTTTTTTTCTTGGCTCAAAGGCACGAGGATCTCGGTCTCTATCTCTCTGCAGTTTGCACTCACTTGTTCATCCCTGCTTTCCCTTTATCTCGCTTTCCCTCACATTCAACATACCACCATCGTCGTCATCTTCACAACTTTCTCCTTTTCTATGCATCGCTGTATTCGTGGTTTTTTCTTGAGGATTCGAGTGGATTTCCTCATTGTGTGAAAATGGGGAAGGATGAGCAACTCAACTTTCTCTTTTATCTTACCTCCGAATCTCGAGGCACGTAAGTGGAGAACAAGGGAGGACGTGTGCGTGCTGTGTGTGAATGCAAGTGAAAATCTAGGAAGAACCACTTGGTCCTTTCTCTCTCCCACTTTCTCTCGTCTGGAGAAAATGTAGTTTGATGAGAATGGTTACAAGAGAGAGAGAAGATTGGGGAGTAAAGGCGAGCCACAAAGTCATTATCGTCATCATCAGCATCACAAAGTGGTGATCCTGGCGACTACTGGCTTACTCAGCAAGAGCGGCACAGTAAAACCTCTCTTCTCTCTCGTTGCTTTCTCTCCCCACGAGAAGTTGAGCATGTAGATCGAATTTGAAGGGAAAAGGGACTTTGTCGTTCGTAAAATACCCTTTTTGGAAAAAGCCGAGGAGGCACACCGTAAGAGAAAGTTGTGGAGTGTGCCTTGTGACGGTGCTCACCGCAAAACGTCGTGACACACTTGCAAACTCGTTTATTTCCACCGAATTTCATATTTTGCAAAATTTCACTATTTTCACCTAAGGCGCTTCCATTTCCATGAGCCAATTTCATGCCTTTCCTTACAAAAATCCGGGAAAAATGTCGCCAAACATTTTCTCTCGGCATTTGGACAAATCTTGGCAAAGTAAAACTTGAGCTGGTGAAGATGTTCCGTTTTTTTTTCTCAGGTCTCAGCTAATTTCCGTGAGCCAATGAGATCATTGCGAGTAATAAAAGTGTTTCCTGTGTGAGGAGAGACGGCAGAAATCACATTTTGCTCACTTATTCCGGAACGCTCCACTCACAACAGCTTCCGGCTCTACGAAGTGGAGAGAGGAAAAGTGGATGGAAAGTTGAAAAGATGGAAGGTTGAGTGAAAGTGCTCTACAAATAAATATTGGTTCTTCAGGACTCCTCTTGGGGAGGCCTTGAACTACTTTAGTGTGTCGGAGCAGCACTCCCACACTACTTCCACTGTGTCAACGTCGTGACAATCATAACACAAATTTCATGCATAAATTACACGTCAAGCTCCACTCGGTTTATGATGCTTGATCCTTGTAATGCTGTTAAAAATTGTAGAAATTTATAAAAAACCAAGAGTTTCCTCTCGGAAGACATCAACCTGTGTACTTTTAAGCCCTAACTGGAGGACATCCTGTCAAAGGCTTTAACTTTGGGAGGAGTGAAAGCGGAACAAACATGGATGCATAATGAAATCAAGATGATGAGACATGTACAACCATATAAGCTTGCTATACATAGTGTAGAGAAAGTAAAATGCGTCTTTGCCAGCGGATTTTCCCTTTGTAACTCTTCACATTGACGAGTCAGCCGTTTTTTTATTCTAAATCCACGGACGAGTAAAAACTCTCGTTTAATCCTTTGCTTCACGCTTCATTTCACTCACTTTAAGAAAACCTTCCTCATTCCAATGAAGGCTACCGGGTGTGTGCAGCTCGTACAAGTTGTCCGAGACAACGAGTCTTCCTCCAACGAACTTTTTCTATTTTAAGTGAAACTCTTTCTTTGCCTGATTTCGTTTTCGTGTTTCACTCAAAGAGCAAATCCTTCTGGCTGTAAAAACTTCCTTTTTCAAATATTTTCCTAAGCTGAAACTTTATTTCTTTTTTACTTTTTCCTACTAAAAAAAACTAAATGGAAACATAGAAGATGTTGGAATCATGGAAAGAATTTCGCACAAGTTGTCAATATGTATGGCACATTCCACAATAAAATTACGGAAAAACAGAAACTTTTAAACTCCCACTTTCTCTACTTTTATAAAAGTCAGGAGAAGCAGTCTGATCTCCTGTACTGGTAAGCAAAATCCGAGGAAGAAATGAGCTCATAAAGAGATTCCCATGTTTCTCTGTGGAGAAAGCAACTTTTTTTGTGTTTGAAGCACCATCAGCAACCCCACCGTTTCCATTCAAATAAAAAGGAAATATTTTTTACCCAATAAAAAAATGGAATATCAATGCTAATCAAATATGCTTTTTCCCCTTGCTTTTTGAAGAGTAAAAAGGATTGGGCATCTGTTGCAACGAGCAAAGTGGGAAAAACACGATGAGCAACCATGTGAGCCACACACGCTCACAATCTGATATGCTCTTCTTTACATATTCAATATATATCAACCAATTCATTTTGCTCACTTTACTCCTTCATATACACTCTCCCGAAAATATTTTACTTTCTCCAGATTATGAGTATGCGTATCGAGTGTGTCTTCCAAGAAACACATGCTCAATAATATTCGCTGTATTTTTGCATAAAAACTTTCTTTATTGGAAGAAGAAAAAATGTGGTAGTGGTAACATATGAGGCACTCGTTAGAGAAAAAAAAACTCTTACACACAAACAAAAAAATATGGATACTATCCCTCTGCGAAAAAAATGCTTTCACCGTCCCCTTTGATTACGCAGTAGGGAATTTTCCTTGTCATATCCCTCTCTTTCTCCTTTCACTTCCTTTCTCCTTTTGAAAACTCTAGTGAATACGGACAAAGCTCGTTACTCTTCTCGTAGTAGTCGAATGCCCAGGCATCCATACGCAAACACTCGCTCACACACAAACACACACCTTCAGTTGCACAACTCTCCAGAAAAAAAGAATCGTGTGTGTGGAAGAGAGAGAGCCTCTCCATCGCGTTTTCTTTTTTTCCAATAATTCCTCGTAACGGGGGCCTTACAGCTTTTTTACGCGACGATGCGTGCACAATATTGCACAATCAAGTGGAATACTTACACACTCACTCATTCACTCACATATATCTGTGTGTATGAGGATAAAGATAAATCGTCGTCCTTTTGCCAAAGCCAGATAAACGCTTTCCTTTCTCAAAGAGAAATGAGGAAAGCCGCGCTCCACGTCCCCGTTTACCGCACATTTCACATACGCTTGTCCAAGTCTATTATTGCGTACGAGAGAAAGTATATTTGAGGCCTTGCTTTCTCTCTTTTCTTTGAGCTGATGAATAAGACAAGGAACAATATATTGTCTGAAGTGAGTCCAGTGACGAGAGCTCTAGCACGAGTTTGCTACAAGGAAACCCGGTTGAAGGTGCACGTCGTTCCGGCGAAGTAGGTTTGTCTCGGTGAGTTGTCCTTCTTCCACATCGGAGTCCCGCCTCTAGTGGAGAGCCATCATTTTTAATCTGCTCAATCGCCCATTATCGTGCAGACAGTGTGCTCTTACGTCGTTATGTTATGACCAGCTAAATTGCTGGAGAAGGGGGGCCATGGTCATCACGAAAAGAGATGAATATCTGTCCCCATGTAAGCATTCCCTCAATTCGTCGTTGTCTCATCCACTTTCTCCCGTGGAGAGAGGAAATGTTCTAAAAATATGGCTGACGTTCACTTCATACGTGACAAGACAAACAAGGGCCGACGATGCCGAAGGAGAAATGGTTAGGAAAGATTTCCTCGTGTGTCACCCTCCTGCTTTCTCTGTCTAGTAAAATATGCATGGTGCAATGAGAATGTCACACTTGGTAAAATGTAGGATTACACAATCATCCTTCCGCCTACCTTCCACCCTCCTCGTAATAACTATCGAGTTCCTCTCACATTTCCAAAACTTCTGGACAAACGTCCTATTTCCAGAGGAAGAGCGAGCGAGGAGGCACTCCATGAAAAACAAGTTGCAAAACAGGACGAGAATGTTGTGGTGCGCATTTTTGGGAGTCTTACGAAATAAATGGAGGACGAGTAGATCTCATTTCCATTTTTTCTCCTCCTTCTCCCATTTCCTCTCCTTTTCACCTCAAAGTCAGTTGACTCTCTCGAGTTCCCTCGGTGCCTGAGACGGGAAGAAAGCAACAAGACAAGAAAGGTACGAAGAGGATAAAAAGAGAAGACACGGCATACTTAATGAGCCTCTCGGAAACTCTGAAAACATGTTTGTCAAACATGGACTGAGGTAGTGCGCTTTTTCCGGGGCGGTGGTGTCATCTCAAGGAAGTGGCGCAAGATGCATTCCAAGCGTCTCTCTGATCCCTCGGAGCCAACACAACTTTGTATTGAGGGAACACACGTGTGTGGAATGGCTTGGATGTCGAGGTGAAATTGGCATTATCCCTCGTGTTATTATCATCCAAGTCAGTCATCATGAATACATTTATGAGTACACAATCTACACGAAAACACTCCCGAACACACAATAACAATATTAGCCCGTCGTACATTCCCGTCTCATACTCGTAGTCATCTCGCAAAAACAAAATATCCTTCCAGGGAAACCTCTCAAAACTTTGTACTATTCGCTCAGTGTGTGACTCTCTGATGGGAATTTAAAAAAAAATAAAACATTGCCTTGATGAGCCATGGTTTTTTCACTCTCTTTTCCACGGACATTTTCACACGAGAGTTGACCCTTTGAAATAGACGAGAGTGAAATGGAAAAAGAAAGCATTGCTTCTCAACCTAATCTGATCTCACCTTATGCATAATGCACATACACGGGGTAGCCTTTTATTTAAAGTTAAACGAGGTCACAATTAAGGCACCATGCCAAACGAGATTGGAGTGAATTCAGAAAACAAGCTCCGTCTCCAACCTGAGCTCTTCGAAGAGGTTCTCAAGAATTTCCCCATTTTCCACTCTCGTCGTCGTGCCGCTCAACAATCCATCCGCATAAAGATTACTCCCGTATTCCTGTCAGTGGAACGGTAAAAAATATGGGAGTGTGTGTGTGCATTATGAGCAGCCTTTAAAATCAGTTCACGACCACCACTTGGCAAACGCAAAGAAAAAAAAGGAGTTTTCCTATTTTCCCGAAATAGGAGGAAGGCATGCACACATGAGACTGTTGATGATAATATTAGGGAGCATGCCTTTTCTTTAAACTCTGAGAGACCAGATGGATACGAGAAAATTTATGATGATGGTAAAATATCAGCGGAGTACTGCATTTTTTATTAGAAAACGCGGAGAAAATGTGAGGTAAAATGACTGAGATTTTTTTTTGTGTGTCATGCATTTCACTATTTCCCACTCACATGCACCGCAAAAAAAAATGTGTGCAGAGGTGTTTTGTGGAGTGGAACACTGCTTTTGCTCTCAATTTCAGTTGAAAATTGTGTTGCTCCTTTTTTGTTTGCACCTGATTTCGAAAAAAGTGGGCGGTTTCATACCCACTGCCCAGAACATGCAACTCAAAATATGTGGCTCAATAATAGGTTAAAAGGCGACACGAGGATGATGTAAAATGGAGATAAACACGCTCTCCAAACACAATGGCTGGTCGTGCTTCGCGAGTGAAAGTGAAAGCGATCCAAGTTTTGAGAAACATGGAAAATGTAGAAAAGGAGTGCTTTCATATTATTTGAACGAGAATCAAACCACTTTTTGTAGACCATGCCTCACATTATTGAGACTATTGCCGTGATTTTTTTTTTCCAAACTTGTAATTTCTTGCCTCTCAAGGAAAAACAGACATCATTTCCACTTCCATTTCACAAATCGTCGGACACGCACAAGATGACTGTGTCCTTTGCCGCATAATCAGGAGAACGAGCTAAAAATTGGAGTACTCCTGAACTTCTTCCGCGCATTATTACTATGGGAATGCGAGTGTGAACTCCAGTAAATATAGTAGCCTCCAGTGTATTTTCAGGAGATAGCATAGAATTTCCTAAGCGACAGGACAACCCCAGAAAATTACTTCTGGAGAGAGAGAATGAGGGAGGAAGGTGGCCAAACTAATTTCTCTTTATTTCACACTTGAACACGCACTATTATTATCGTCTCGACATCGTCACGAGCACCACACCGCATACATTATCTAACGAATATGTACATAAAAGTATAACAACGATCAAGACTGTGTGCTCCTTTTTGTAAAGGCATTCATAACTTCTTAATGCGTTTCGAAAGGCGAGCTTATACAAACTTCTTCACAAGTATATGGTTTAAAAAAATCGAGGTATGAGGAAATTTTGAATACGTCGTTCCTCCAAAATGAGATATTCCACCAGTATACTTTTTGCATACACAACAACCGTCTTAGGAAAGCTGTCGTGTTTTTTTCTTGGTTCCCACATGGCAACACAAAATGTGTCTTTGTGGTACGCTCCTCTTTGGACTGTGGTGCCGTTGTCGTCACCCGACAACGTGTCTTGTTGCTCTCCCAATGTTGTGCTTGTTGTAATTGATGGGTGGCAGAGTACTCTTGCCACTTCTCGCCTCTTCGCAGTGAACAAGCATGCCCCACTACATGACTAAGCGTATGTGTACATCGACAAAAAAATTTCTTTCAGTGCCGTGAATGGCGACGATATGATGATGGATATTATATGAGCGTCGCATTAAAAAATGCGCATCATCAAGCCTGCATATGTTCAGGGACATAACACAGATAGGCCGACGACGTGTATTGGGGCTCTCACAAGTTTTTATTTTGTTGGGAAAGCATTATTACTGTTAATCCATTCCCATTATTGTTATTACGATAATTTGCGTCCGAGCAAATGCGAAAAAAAGTGTTTGGTCAAAGGAAAGCAGACAAAGCATTTCAAGTAAAATGTTTAAAAGAGAAGAGCATTTTAGGGTGTTCCATGTGGAACAAATGAGACTCTCCGGTCGTGGTTGAAGCGAGGAGACGAGTATTAGGAAAGATGTGAAGAGATTGTTGCGAAAAAGGGTGTTTACCTGAGACCTCTCTAGATTTTCGACAAGGAAGGAATATGAGTAAAAGTAGAACGAGTTTTAAAGTGAAAAAAAAATCTGTCATTTGGCTCTACTCTGTCTCGAAGAGCATCCCATTAGCCCGGAACTCCATTTGGTATTCCGGCACTTTGAAAGTGAGTTCTGGAAACTTGCTGCTGTTTGCCATGCATAAATTTTCGGTGAGGAAAGAGCATAAGTGAAGGAGCACCTCACCGACTTCCTCTTTAAAAAAGTGCTCCCGCTCTCCACCGGACGAGAGGAGCCGTTGCCCTATTTGGTTTGGAAACAATGTGGTGTGTTTGTACGGAATAATTGGAGGAACTCACTTCTCCCTTCATCCTCCCAGTAAAATATGTTGCTCTCGTATTAGCGTAACAACAATGACATCAAAAACCGGGAGAAAAGGAGCACGCGTTTCCACGTTCCTCCAACGTAGTCATTCCTCCAGAGAAACAAAGTTCGACACACTCTTATACCTCATGCCGCTTCCAAGTAACGGGGAGGAAGTTGCATGAGAAAGGAAAATGGACTGACGATGAGTGAGTGAGTACGTGTCTCGACGTACTCCTATATTTTTTCACCTACATGCATATATGCAAAAAAAACGCTCCGTGTGTAATGAGTGCACACAAATACAAGACCACATGGCACAGAGAGGTCCGCATTTAAAAAGCCGTTGCATTCACGGAAGCCAACGCTCTTTTCCCCTCATTCACATACATAAATGCATAATAGAGTGGAGGCTCGGACTGGTTTTCTTTGGCCACGTGAAAATACGGATGAAATGGCAGGAGCACAAAAAAAAGCCCAAATGACTAGGTACATTTACAGAGAGAAAATGCCGATATGTTGTGAGAGTGTGTGCAATGCAGTAGAGTGTTGGCACTTGGAGTTCCACGGGCGAAACCTCGCCACACATACATGCCCACATGAAAGCTATTTTTTCATCATATTTTCCTCTCGGTGTCCTCTCCCTCGTGAAAATCTGCAATGCATGCACAACTCCATACTTCTCCCTTCCGTGTGGCATGGGCCACGCTTTTATTTTTTTACTCTCTTTTCCGATGAATGTTTCAAAATGTATATTACATTCCCATATAATGTGCATACCTACCAACGAGGTAGGAAATGAAAGGGGAAAAAAAGAAAAAAGAAAACATACAAGGAGAGTGTATGAAAGTGTATTTAGTCGGACTTGCCGTTTTCTCTGTATGCTCCATAATGATATCGTCACCGTCATCATTCCCTCACTTGATCCACTGTGTGTGCGCTCTCTCATTTATTGTTCGTTATGTAGTGAGAGGGGAAAAAATAGGAGAGCATTCATTGTCAATCCAGTTGGAAAGTTGAGTGAGTGAGGCGCACACACTGGCTTGGGCTCCTTTGGCCGCAGACACGACGACGGAGAATCAAGTACAGAGAAACTTACCTGTGAAAAAAAAGGGGGTTCTTGTTGGACGTGTCGTTTTGTTTTCCTCTCTCCCCGTGTGTGTGGAGAAAAGCTGGAATAATTTGAGGCGACAAAAAATAGATATCCGAATGCAATATGCATGGCATCGACGTGTGTCTTTGTGAGGGAGTGTTTGTGTGAGAGGTAAAAGAACGCGAAATAATGTAGATACGTGGAGGAATGTTTTTACTCGTGAGCAATGTGAACTCCAAAGTCTCCACACAATTTCCATGAGTTCCAAAATTGAGGAGAGCTGGTGAATACTGTGTTGGGAGACGGAGCGAAAATTGAGGGGATAATACACAGGTGTAGTTTGTGTGGACAACAAGTCGAGAAAGTATGTTGTTTCTGTAGTTGGCACACAATTAAGTCGGTGTTTTATGAAAGTTTTTGAGAAACCGGCATTGATTAGTGGAGAGAGAACCGGGTGAAAACGGTGTTCTCCAAGAGAGTAGGAAATCAATCATTTCTTCCGTCTGTGGGGAAAAGAAATGTGGAAAGGAGGCAACTTTCACCCAACAACAATCTCCATTGTCGGTCGGGGGAAAACAGATTAAAAGTTTGGGAGAAAAAGGAAGTTGTTTTCTCTCTGTCTTTCGTTGTTGAGTGGTGTGTAGGAGTGTGTCTCGCTGCGTTTGTTTCGGTGGTGTAATTAAGAAAAGTGAAAGTTTCAACTGGCTCTCTCCCGTGTTTTCTCCTCAGGAGAGACAGAGTATCCTCTCCAATCTCGCAGAGTATCCACTCCGTGTTCATATGGGGCAGGTGAGGAACAAAGGTAGCGGAGAGAGTTGTGCTATTTTCATCCTCTACTTTCCTCCCTGAGGAGAGAGAGAAACGGGTGGTGGTGAAAAGTCGGGAGTGATTTCCAATTAAAGAGATTTACTCTAGTGCGGAGGCGAGAGAGTGAGTGAGAGAGCTATAGAGAAAATGGAAATTGTGTGATTTGAGGGGAAAAAATCGCTCCCAACAGATTTTCCCCTTCGTTTTCTCTTTTCGTGATGGTGGCAAGCGCTCCCAACGATTGCCTCTCGTCGTCAGCAAAGTACCACTGAATGAACCTTCCGCACCACTTTCCCCAGCATTGTGTGTCTGCGGTACTTGAAAGTGCGTAGGTGTGCGCTTGTTTCAGTAACGGCAACGGAAATCAGGAGTTTTGATGTTGATTCGCCACCAAGGGATCGTATTTCCTTTTTGAAGCTAGATGTGAAGGTGAAATCAGTAGAAGGGGAGAATGCCTTGAAAGGGAGAAAGTGGAAGTGCACCCACGACGAGTATGGCTCACAGTGGGAAACGGAATGGAATTGAGTCACAAGGGAAGCCCCCTGCCACACCGTTTCCTCTCTGTCCCTTCCAGCCAAGTTTTGAGTGCCGCACTCAAATCCACACAAAGAAAGAAGATTGAGACGATAGGCATCCTCTGTCGTGAGTGTGTTTGTGCTCGATGATGTTTCCCAATCTCGTTCCCGGCTGGGAGCCGAACATTTTGTACATTTGGGGTCAGCTCGTTCCCAGCTAATTAGCGGATGATGACGCGTTGCGGTGTCCCCACAAAAATAAAGCTACCCTAAAAAAATTGTTGACGTAACGATTTTTGTGGAGGGCCTGGTGTGTCGAATTGTTCTCAATTCCCAATTCAGAGCAATGTGCTTTGATGTCATCGATGACATTGGAGACTTGGACAGACAACTGACATGGAGGTCACGTTGTGACACCTCTCCAATGGAGAACAAGACCGAGCGCCTGCTCTCCGACTGTCGCGTGTGAGAGGTGCGCATTGTATTTTTTGCTCGTAGTCAAGTTCCGAGTTGCCTTCTTGAAGTGGTGGCAGTGTCTTACTTTGTTCAGGGCAGAGGAAAAGTTCACCTGACGGAATTATTTGTTTCGTTCCTCGAGTTGGTGCGTATACAACGTGTAGGAGGAATGAAGAGGGTGATTTGCTAGTGACATGCTTGCTGTCAATCCTCCTCACTGAAAATTATTACTTCAATTTCTCCCAAACTCTGCTCCCTCCCTCCTCCACCTGTGCTTGAGTGTGTTGTGGGTGGCAAATTGAGGGGAGACAAGAAGAAACCTGAGAAAAATACACCTGAAAAAAAAACATGTTTGGTGTGAGTCAACTCTGGAAATGACGAGACTCTGATCTCCTCGAACAACAATTTTAGTCTTAAACGCCTCCAGAGTGTGTGAGAGAAAGTTGTTTTCACACGACTCAGCTTTGAAAAAACGGGTTTCAGTTGTCAGATTATTGTTGTCAGTTTACACAGTCACAGCTTTGTGAGGATCGGAGGAAACTGTCACGGAGGAGGATGACACACAAAAAGAACAACGACACTTCCTTCTGACAGACATTCAAGAAAGACAAGCAACCCAATTGTGTCAATTGTAGACTTGCAGTGTTACCAAATCTCTCATGATAATTGGAAACATACATTGTTCTCTATTAACAACGTATTTTACTGCGGCCAATGTTTTACGAGATTACACCTATTCTTCGTCTCGTCCCGGAGGAGTGGTCTCTTCTTGACTTTCACCCCGTGGAAATTGTCATTGGGAAATTGCACAAAAAAATTGTGATGTCGAGACAAGGAAGAAGTGACTAGACACCATCATGAAGAAGCGCAATGCGCCGCTCCTCATGCCGCATCCTCCGAAACTTTGCTCTTACAAAAGAGAAATCGCAAACTGCCCGAGTTATTGTGTGCCTTGAAATGAGACTCCTCCGTCGTCGTGGGATTCCCCTTGATTTTCCTTTAAATGATTGAGCTGGAGAAGCGAGTTGCTTATATGAAATTCACGTTTGTAAGTTTCTTCGCAAGTTTTTTTAAAAAAAGTTTCTTGAGTTCTTTCCGAACTTAACAACGACTCACGTGTTTGTGTGCCTTTTGATTAACGTGAATACTTTTATTGTTTGCATTGTCAAAATTCGGGATCACTTTCTCTTTCTTGTGGAAAGTGTCCAGTTTTCTTTTATGATGTTGCTAATGTCGTTCAACCTTGAGGAAAATACAAGATTTGTGAGCAAGGATAAACGTGAGAAATTCGAGGATTTTCTCTGCTCCCAAAAATGCATCCCCCATGATTCACAAAGAGGGTTCGCGATTTGTCAAATGTTTCGTTGAGAGTGCGTGCATCTCCTTGAAAAGGGAGGAGAAATAAATTGACGTCATTTTCAATAGACGGGGAACTAAATTGATTGATGAACGCGTGATATTGGCTACTTCGGGTTGTGTGAAAATGAAGATTACCCTGAGTCTCCACCACACCGCCACCGCGATGGAAGTGCAGTCCTTCGTAATCAAGTTGATTGAGTGAATGATGGAGCGAGTGGAGTGAAGAGACAATGGGATGGAGATAGAATTTTAGTCGACCGTGATGATGACTCGGTGTGTGGTTTGCGCATGGCAAAACTTTCTCCACATCACTTTCTCCACCTCGTCGTCCCTCATAACTTTCAAGAACGTAGACAGGAGTGAGTCGAGACGGGAAGAAGTTAAAATAATGAGGAATCTTGTCACTAGCCATCATCATCGACGTCCTGATCGTCAACTAATCAATATTTTGGGTCAGTCGATGAAATGTGATGAACATTGATGTCCCCAGAAAAAAAAAATTAAGACGGACGACGGCTGAATGGAAAACGTGTTGCTGAGGCTCTCTTTTTTCTCAAACGTAGAGAAACTCTTTGTTTCGCTCGATTAATTTCTGTTGTTGTTCAGATTGTGTGTTTTGACACACGGTGTCCACGTTTTTTGTTGTTTTCGTCTTCAAAATGCATTCCATTTCGTCATCGTCCACCGCCATGATATCCAGCTACCATGCTGGCCTCCTAAAGTCCTCCTTGCCTGCCCTCTCGATTGCTGGGGCAGGCAAGGATAAGAAGCTGGCGATGCTCGTGACGGACGGTGGTCCTTCTCGACGGGGCGGAAATCGGTAAAGATTAATTCGAGACACCAAAAAGACAGGGGAAGAGGAGCTTCATTGGCCAACACATGCCTGCACTCGTAAAGTCTGTTGCACTCCGTTTTGTCGTTAAACCTCGAGATTCCTCACTGGCTGAAGGAGGGCTTCCAACTCAAGCGTAGTTTCTCACTGCTGCTGCTGAAATCACTTTCTCTGTCATGAGCCCACATCGCACGTAAACGTAGTTGGGTGTTAGCACGCAAAAACTGCTTTCCCAAAATCCCCACGGAAATTGTTTGCGATGTTTGACATTCGTCATTTTCCCTTTCAAGCACAACAACAGCCTCCATTTCTCAAGTGCGCTTCCCATCTGTGCACATTTATTTGCTTTGCTCATCCACCCAAATGAATTTTCGATTGTTTGCATTTTATCCCAAGAACTTCGTGTTGGAGAACCCAATCTCCTTTGGTTCACATCCAAAATGTGATTTTAACTCCCGCACCTTCTCCCTTCGTTTCATCAACAGAGGAGAGAGGTCAGAGTTTTGTTGTATGTTTGGTGGAATAAGAGAGAGGAATCGGCACGAAGTCACCGGAAAGCTCAGAGAAGCATCTGTATGTATTGGGGAGACGTGTAAGCTCCATCGAATCTGGTTTGCGGTGTGTGACTCTCGAAGAGACACTATCTCTTCCACTAACAAACTTTGGGATCGACTCAGCCTCTGTTGAGTATCAATACGCCTCCTGTCTCTCTTCGGAAGCCATCCTATTATTTATAAAACAACAAGGCAGCCATCACATCTCTCGTTCTCATGACCTATAGCCGTACTCACGTCATTCTCGAAAGCTTCCAAACCTCTCCACTTCAACTACGTAAATACAGGGAGAAAGTGAGAGAAAGAGAAAGCAAGTTGTAGAATCCCATTGGATCCTCTTCCACTTCTAGAGTGATTACTATGCACCATGCATTCCCTCTCTGTCTTTTCTCTTTCTGTTATGACTCTTTGCTGGCGACTGGCATGCGAAACTGGTCGTGGTTATCAGTACGTGTGCCTCGCTGCGTCACTTTCTCCATGTCAACACAAAACACACACAACACTGAGAAAACATAACACGCGACTCTTACCAACACTCTGTTTAGACAGACTCACAAAGCTATGAACTTGAACGTACAAATTTATCCTTTTATTTCCGTTACACATGAAAAACAAACGAGGGCCACATGGCCACGTACGCCACTCTCAACATGAGCTTGGCTACCGTGGGATAAATTTCAGATCGAAGGAAAAAAAATCCTGGGAATGAAAGTGAAAAAAAAACAGAGAAAGCACGACAGAGCACAAAAGAAATGGAAAGAATTGAAGTAGATGATGTACATACATACATCCATATTACATTTGCTATTTTCCATCCACTTTCCGAGACATACATATTTGATTTTATTTCTGATTCGAAAGAAACCCCATTCCAATTCAGAGCCGTATGATTATCAGTCTATGACGACTGAGAGAAAGGAGAGCGGATGTGTGGAATTATCCGGTGTAATATTCATGGCTCATCATCAATTTCTCTTTCTCTGAGAATGCACGCAATCCATTAAATACCGCACCTCACATGTGCCATGCCCACTGCCCACTCCTCATCCTCACGACGGGAAGTTATGCACTCACCCAAAATGCAAACGAGAAGCTACATAAAACTATCCGTTGTGAGGGAAAAAAAACAAGGTTATAATTTACGACAAGGAATCTTCTCAACCACACAACCTCCACGACCACCACGTCTGCTCTATCAAATGAAGACCATAACCTGGAAAAAAAAGCTTTGCTTTTTAGTTCCATTAGTCATGAGAGGATACTAAAAATACATGTTCCCTTTCCCGTATATAGAGTGTGTGTTTGGATTTGATTTTTTTTTGTTGGATTTTGTTATATTTGAGCAGCTTGAAGGTTCACGCTAGATTTAGCAAGGTAACAAGAGAAATCGTTTTGCTTCCTCGTCACAAAAAATCGAGAGGACAAGGGGTTTTTAGAGAGAAAAGAGGACGGGATGAGGCCGGCTGCCAAATCATATTTGTTCACTTTAATAGTCTAAAAAAAACTAGAGAGAACGAGAGAAAAAGTATATATTTTTGTGTGTGCCACACTCTATATATTTCATAAACACTTTCCCTATTTTTTATTGCCAAAGAGAGAGAGAAAGGGAGTTTTCTGGCTAATGGGAGTGATGATACTTTCACCGGTTCCGGAGTCGCGGTACACACAAAAACGCGAGCTGACCAAGAGCAAACAAGGTTGTCTTTACGAGTCTCTCATTCCCTATTTATACTACATTAACGCTATTAATCCAACTAATTTTCCCCATTTCCCTTGGTCTGCTCCCAATTTTCCTACTCGGCCGCCACCACTCCGAGCACTCTTCACACATTCAAACACTCACGACCGAGAAGCCGTGAGCTCATATCATTATGCAATCCTCCGGGTGAAAGCGAGAGAGAAAGTGGCAATAATATTGGGAAATGGAGTCATTTTCACAACTCGCCGCTATCATCTTCGTCATCATCACGGGAGAAACATACGCTTGCTCGGTGACATGCAAAAGTCTCTCTGGTAATGACGGGGAAAGCACCAGCCAAGTCCACATGCTTCGTGTGCTTGTACTCATAAAAATTACATTCACTCACATAAACCAGCTTTTTTCTCCGCCTCTGCTTATTATACACAAACAATAAAAGCGTATTTTTCCCACTTACTTGACAACTACCAACCGCACTTGATTAACACATCTCCAATTTTCTCCACTTTCACCCCACACTTCTCATTCACTCACGCTGCCCGTCGTTCATTCATGTTTTTTTCGCAAAATAAAGGAGAAAAAAACCTTCACAAAAATTGCTAATAAAATTTGTACCCACGTGCATGCCGACAGGGTGCACACGCTTTACGACGACTCGTCGTCATCGCATCGCCATAACACACAGTGGTAACACACATAAACACATGTCATGTCATGTCATTTTTAGTATTCCCATTTCTGACGAATGCCAGAAGACAAGACCGCAAACACAAAGAAACTGTTTTGAATGAATGGATCAATGCTTTCTCACTCCTCCAGTAACACTAACCATATGCGTGTGAATACGTAACTTACACTGCAAGCCATGCAATTTTTGTAAAAAAACACAAATTAGAGATGTGCCAACTTCCTCTGCAATTGCCGCAACCAAAAAATAAAGTTTGTTGTGCGCCTGGACAGCTTTGCATGCTCTTTCTAAATTTAGGAGAAATCCTCGCATTGTAGATCAATACTAATACGTACCCATTTTCATATTATGTATACAACCTGATGAAGTTCGTAACAGTGAAAACAGGGTAAGTTAGTACATAGCTCAAATTTCAATGCAGCTCCACGCTTGTTTCATCTTGAGACTCAAAGTATAACAATTCTAAAGCGAAATGATGTCTAGAACGATAAACTAAAAAAAATGTAGCGTCAGAGAACTCTGTTCTAACCTCTACCAATTAACCAGCAGCCAACCACGCACGACTCATAAAGGTTATATTTTGTAGTCCTTTAACAAGTGGGAAGTAGTTACAACTCTTGCGGTAATAACGGGAAGAGAGCGTACTAATATTGTAATCAGTTTTTAGAGAGCACGTTCACACACAAACTCACACATCCAGGAGAGAACATTGGAACAAATGTCCGTGAGGAATAATACTACAATACTAATCATCGTAGTAATACGTTACCACGCTTTTGTGTGTGAAGCTTTGGTGCACGATTTTAATTCATTTGTTCCTCCTTCGAAACGACTGACACTCTACGGCAAATATGTATTTCACTAATATAGACTGCCACAGGATCTCGAGTTTAACTCAATGTAATTCGCTACACTAGTCCCTTTCCTCTTGCTCATAGTTGAACAAATTTATGCATAGTCAACAAATGTATTGGGGAGTTGCGCAATTCGTTAGGGACATGGAGAGGTATAAAAATGGCAAAAAATACGAAGAAAGAATAGCGAAGTAAAAAAAAGATTGGGAGACGATATTTCTTTTCGCGCTGAGGCCATTCTGGTGATATTGAACCAGCTTTCTCTATCTCGCTTTCTCCGCAACTCTCGAGTCGATTGAAAACATCGCATTTATGTCAATAAAGTGTCACTCTCGACTTCCCCGAGAACGAGGAGACATTCACAGAGCTGGATAATATGGAATTACTCCACGTTGAATATTTGAGTTTCTCTTAAGGCGAACACGATAAATGCCAACCATTAGTACTCTTACTATTACGAGCTACACTCAATTTTTTCATACTTCATTTTTTTCATTGTATATACTTCCAGGTAATATTATTATGGCTCTTTTTCTTAGAGTGAACAAACCACTCTAATATGTTCTGCATTTTCTTCCGGAGATGAGTTCTCAACATGCGACGAAACTCATTCAAAGAGAGAAACCAGAGAAACATTAATTTTTTTCTATTTTCCGAAAAAGAAAACGGACTGTGACGAGGAGCGTAGTGTGGGAAACGTAAATGTCAACTTTCCCCTCATTTTCAAAATAGTAAAGTCAGCACCACACACGAAAATCGGTAGAAACATTGAGTAATATCATGTATGCCTGTGTGTGTGTGCAAAAAAACACTTTGATAACAAGAAAAGTCGCTTATTTTTATCGCCACCGAAGAAACAACACTTTTTTTCCTTAAATCGTTGTACGAGTTTGTGTTTTCCACTCACTCTCCTGTCCCCCAAATAAACATCAACAGTTGAGGAGAAAACCCATCCACACAAATATTTTAGCAGCATTACTCCCTGTAGTTTGGGCAACCTCAACTTTTTCCAGAGTCTCAGTTTTCCATTGCGAAAGGTCAGAAAAATTGAGAAATTGTGAAAGCAGATAAGGGAAAACATGACATGACAATAAAGCTTTCTCCCAGTAATGGCAGTCTCATTTATCCAAACCGTTGTACCCACTATCATTCACTCACTCACAGCTTTCTCAATCAAAAACTAATCATGTAACATTAGCGAGTACAATTGTAGAACCTCTTCAACTTTGTGACTAACAACCATCTTTCCCAATGATTTGGTCTCGACATAAAAAAAACTGAGGAAAAGGTCCGCGGTGATTCAGCATGTCGATGGACGAGACCACCGTTTATGATGATGATGATGACGGAATGGAATGTGTAACAACAAATTTTCTTTCCGTTTAGGAAAAACGTCAACTTTGATTTCCAAAAGTGTTCTAGGGTAGAATCCATCTACAAAAAAAATTGTCGACACCAATCGTGCATTGAAGCTTCACTAACAAAGCGAAAACAAGACATAATCTTAACAATTTTAGAAGTAGTTGTGTGAGTGTCCAACAAATCTCTGAAGACTTTTTTGTACTCGGCCACAAAACCGATTTTTATGTGTTGTAATAGTCCTTGTAATTAGCCGAATTTTCTAGCGAAAAGCGTCCTCTTTTTTGTAATCCAAGGAGAACTACTTGCACACAAGTGTGTTCCAGTTGTGAGCTCTCCGTTTGTCGTTGGTGTTGTTGTTGATGATTTGGTCTGCGTGTGATCTCTCTGACCGGAGAAAGTTGTGCGTGTGATTCAGTGTTTCTTCACCCCGCTGCTGATGCTGCTGCTGTAACGAAACTAAAAAAAATACCTGTAAAAGCAAGAGATTTCTCTCTGTTGTCTTGAGAAATATTTGTAAAGAGTAACCCAACGCCGCTATGTTGTCCACTGTGAACATCAAAACGGACTTGAAAAGGTCAGCAAAAAAAAACAATGCAATGCCTCTTCAAATGTATGTAATCGAAATGTAATGTTTGAAATATTATACTTTCTCTTGTTGTACACATCACATTCCATTCTCATATTTCACAGTGTTTTCCTCTCCAGCAGAATATTAATTAGCCCTTCTCCACACAACATTGTGTGCGTGTCTCTCTCACACATTGTTGTGTCACGTAGCGTTCCGAAAAACGTATAAATACACAGTGTGTAACTGTCTTGTCCTTGTTTATTCCAGGTTATAAATAATTCAAGCGCACCAAAAAAGTAGTTCATCATGTATAAAATTATGAGGTAGTCCCACTTAAGTGGACATTTCTAATTTGTTTTGCGCCCTGTGATGGCTTTAATTAAGTACCGTTGCAAATAATCTCTCTGTTTCTCGCCGTTTATACAATCTTTTTTTTTCCTTCCAGCTCAAGGGTAGAACATAATGTTCACTGAGAGTTTTTTTTACAACATATAAAAATGTACTGGAATTAGGAAGGGACCATTTCAACTTGTATATTTCTCTCGTGTACAAAAACCGTGTGTTTGTTTGCGTGACAGCTCGAGTTGGCCTGGAAACTGAGCTTTAAACCATAAACGTTCAATGTGAAGAGAAGGATTATTGCCTAAACTCCCACTTTGTGTCGTGTGCTCCAAGTCTTTCTCATCTTCTCCAAGTGCCACACTTTCCACATGCTATGCACACAACCCAACAAGCGTTCAAAAAAACGGCTGACTTCGATGTACGAGAAACGTGTTCGAGAGAGAAACTGGATTGAATATGTTTGTGGAGAGAGAGTGAATTTCTGAGATAAAAAAGCATCCCAACTCTCTGACTAATGAACACTGATGAGCAAAGCCAAGAAGGATTTTTAATGACTACTCATAAAAAGAGAGAGACAGAAAATTACAAAGCTGTGCAGAACTAGGAGTACCTCTTCATCCCAGCTTTTTCAGGGCATATAAACAAAGTTTTAAAACAATACTGACAAAAAAAGGAGACGTCGAGCACACTTCGTGGCAGGAATGAGATTTTTGGTACTTTTTCCACTTTTTTTTCATCCTCCTTTTTTAATGATCACATCTCCAAAAAAATGAGAGACTTTCCTTTTTTTCTTTCTCATTTTTGGCTCTGCTAATGGATTTCACAATCATACTTGTTTCTCTCTAGTCACGTTTTTATGGGTCGTCACAGTAGCCGAAAAAGAGACGAGCGGAGGAGACAGAAGTAGAATAATATGCAAAAATTGCACACTTTTCCTGAGACGGAGACGTTGTGTCGTCTTTTTTTTGAGTGATTAGTGATGACGGTGGTGGGGATGTATGGCGTGTATCTTTTCAAGACACTTATATTATCTCTACGTGATGTGTTGTGTAACTCTCGGCTGTCTCTCTTGAAACATGCCAGATGCTCTCGTAGTTTTTTTTTCTGAAGCACTATATTTCAAAAGGATATTAAGCTCGAAATATATATATTTTTACGCTGCGTTTTTGTTATTGGGTGTGTATTGATTTAACCTTCATCGCGATCTTGGTTTCATCACGAGGCCCTATTGACAGACAAAATGCGCTAGAATCGACCAATTTTGTGTACTTGTCTTGACAGATATTAGAATTTTTGAAGGGCGTCAGTTTCACAGAGAGACAGGGAATTCTCGGGAAATGCATTTCTGAACTCGTTGTAACAAAGGACGCCTTTTGTGAACCTGCCGTCAAATAATTATTACATGACAGCCGCCTTCCACCTTGAGCTGAAAGTTGATCAGGTTTCCACTCGATTAGTAAAAAAATGAACTTGGTCATATAGAAAAAGAGGCGTGAGTTCTTCCGTTTGAAATTTTCCTCATGCTTTTCCATACAACCGCAGAAAATACTCAATTGTGGGGAGTTAGTACTGTGCACAACGGGATGTGACGCCACCACATAGTACAGAGACATAGGATTGTACAAGCTACCAGAAGTTGGGAGGAAAATGCAGTTTTTTTGGATGAGTGCCATCCGCCCGGAAGCGCGACTGTGTCATTCTCTCTGTCTCTCGTCAAAATGAAAGAATGTGTGCGACTGCTTTCGAGTCATGTTACACAGAGGAGTTTCGTACGCTCAAATGAAAACCAAGACTCCTTTCAGATTAGCGCTTCCATGCGTCTGCTTTAGAGTTTCTCCCAGTTGTGAATGTGTGAGCTGGATGAAAAGGGTGAGTCGGTGATCCCATCACTAATTACCCTTTTGTCGGTGTTTTTACGACTCCAGCCCAATAAAGAGGAAGATATATCGCAATGTATCTTAATTATCCATCTACCTATTATTATCATTATTAGTATATATGAATATCCTCGTAAAACCCAGCTTTTATTCCTGTGGTTCCCAGAGAGAGGTGTATGGTACGCACTCAATTCTACTTTTACTGATGTAAGTGAAATAAATGAGTCCCTAGACACACAAAGGAAAACAATAGATCCGAAAAAAAAAACCAAAGTCGTCGATTTTCGAGCAAAAAAAAAGAAATTATGTTCTGAACGGAAGATATATACGAAATGCACGGATGATTAGTAGAGCCGAGGTATAAAAAAGCCGTCATTTTCCAGAGACACTCGATACACAACGCTCATCATTAAAGGGGAAAATGGTCATGAAAGACTACACCATTTTCGGCCTCCGTACTTTTCCTTCTCAGTAAATGCCGAAGTTGATTCTTCGGCTAACTCTTGTCTTATGATCAGTGAAAGGTAGAGGAAATGAATAATTATATGAATGCGATGTAAGGACAAGGCAGGTCAGGAAGAAATAGGTTCATCGGCTTCTCATAATTAATACAGAAGACAGCGAGTGAAAGAAGATGACTTGTGTGTCTCTGTGAAAGTCTCGGAAATAATTATCGCAAATGACTCAGGGAATTTGGAAAGAATTTTTTTTTAAATTCCCCCCAACAATTCCACTCTGGTTCCTCCAAAAGAAATGTACTCTCTTGATATATTTTTGTATTCAACTCCCGCAAAACAATGGAGAGCAGAGGTGTACACTGTAATCTTGTCACGAAACACAAACCCATGGTGTACCCCAATTCGAAGGAGAAAGGGCTATTGACAGTGTACAAAGTTGAAATTGCCAACGTGCATCACATTACTCTCGCGTCATCATCAACTTTATCTTCCGCTCTGAATTCTTCGTCTTGTCCCATTCTTCTTCCTGCAAGCGGGAGACATCGGGTGTAAAACTCTACAAAACATTTAGTGCCTGAGCATCTGTGTGCGTAGTCTGAGTAGCTTTATAAATTTTGAGAGATAGGTGTCTGACCTTCATCTCCGAAGGATTGTGCTCCCCCGTATTTCACAGAGACAGACAATGCTTTGTACGGTTTTTTGGGAAATGTTGTGACATGCACCACAGAGTACGTTTTTTATAATAGATTTGACTTGTTATCCCTTTTCCGTTGTTGATCCTCTGCCCAATTTAGCCAAGCTGTTTGCCTCATGCTCGAAAAGCGTTCGTGACGATCATCCACACTCTCTCTCTGATGTTTGTGTGTATTGCTACCGATCGGAGTTGAGGGTCTCATTGATGCACTTCCACACTGTACAAGTTTACCATTCCGTCCGTAGTTGGCTTTTGCCGGCACCTCCAACACGAGGCTCTCTTCTTCACATTATTATCCAATAGGAAGGGAGTACAAAGAGAGGAAGAGATGTTGGAGGAGTAATGAAGTAATTAATTAACTTTGAATATAGAGAAAAAGCGATTTTTTTTGCGTGCAAGTTGTCAGCGGAGGTTTGAACTGGTTGTCCTTGTGTCTCTGTGAAGGAAACGGTGTTATCCTCAAATATATGCTCATCTGTTCAGGCTAATTGATTTAGATTGAGTGAAGTGTTTCATGAAGCCTCCACACAAGCACGGAGGGAGTATCGATGTGCAGTGAGCGAAACGTGTCGACACGACGACGAGCATCTTGTGTTGTTTTTAGTGATCTTTTTCATCTCCTCGAAATATCTTGACTGTTCAACCACATGGACTCTCGTCTCAAGTTGCATCTGGCTCTCAGACTGAAACACACACTCCAATTGTAAAGAAATTGGGTCCCGAAACTCGGTACAAATGGTACACGGTCAAATGGCGGAAAGTTGAAAGAAAATGGGGAAAAGAGCGTCCGTCCAGTTGTGAGAGATGTTGTAACCAGTAATTGAAAGCCGGAGAAATTATTTAGAGAGAAAAGAGGAGAAAGTTGAGCAGAGCACAATTGAGGGAGAGGGAAAATCGGGCTTTTGTGAAGAAGAGAGACCCGCTCATCTTATTTATGAGTGTGAGAAGGGCACTCAAGAGTTTCTTCACGTATCTCAGGAGAAACCTGCCGTTGCTCATGGACAGAGGGAGACGCGCCAAAGGAGACGAGGCCACGGATGAAAGCTTCCTCGTCACTTCGAATAACAGCTCGAACAGTCGGTCTGTCAATACTTTCGATTCTCACACAATGCTCACAGATTCCACATAGAAATCTCAGGCAGTAGATTCCCTACGCGGTTTGCGAAGCATTCATGTGGACAGAAGGAAATAATGCTCTTGTCAAATTAGCGTCATTAAAACTCCACAAAAATCAGTTTAGTTGAGGAACTTTAGGTTTTCGTGTTTTGCTCGTTGTGTTTTGTTTATGCGTGACATTACGTCATCGCCATTTTTTCCTTTGGGCCAAACTCTGATCGACGTACACACATACACCGGATCCTATCCTATTGTATTTGTGAATTTTGAGTTTTTGGCACGGGCAACGAGAGAGAAAGAGTATTGAGGAACGACTACAATGAGGCTTTGCCTTGGTGTAAATTGGTCCGCCAGTTCTGCATTTGACTGGTATCCTTCCGCATGGTGTGAAATGCCAAATGCAGTGCGAGACAGTAGCTCACCATGAGCCAAAATAGTCAAGTTTTAAGAGAGACACAGAGATGCTTAGAATGTTGTACAACGAAAGACCTCCATCTCCACGTTTGTTGCTACGGGTTTTCTGTCAAAATTACCGATTGCCGCACATACCCAAACATATTCATGTCATTCTCAATCCACATTTCAACGTAGAGCAGGCGGCAACGTCAATTTTTTAAGAAAAGCCCGTCAGTACAGTTTTCTTCGACAGTTTAGAGAGCATACCATCACAATATGGGAGCCTATTATGCGATGATTCTATCTCAGCCAGGAGCACCTCACAAATTACTCGAGTTTGATTGTGTTGAGAGGAAAAGTGGAGAGAAGGATGGAGTTGAGCTTCGGAAAAACTCTCCTATTTTTCCTGTCTTTGTGTTTGTGCCTCCTCAAGAAATGGAATAAAATGGTGTTTCACTCCGAGCAAGTGTTCAGAACGTGTGTGCGGGCTACAGGGAGTGAGAGGACCTACTTAACATTACATTTCTCTCAGTATAAATATGCGATGAAGGGTGAGGAGCCCATTTAATCAATACATGTAAATTTTGAATGAGCCAAAGATTGTTGCTGGGAGAGATAGAAGGAAAATGGATGGAAGTACAGAGAAGAAGAAAAAAACAAGTTTTTTATTTCGAACGCTTCTTGTGTTTGTATGACTCTCTAAAGTTCAAGTTGTCAGAGGGGAGAAAAATTGGAGAAGAAATGGAATATAAAGTTTTTTTCTCTAAAAAATAAATATCTACTATAGTATGGTTTGGTGGTTTTTAATGTGTCTAAAAAGAAGTTCCCTCTTTTTCGCAATGGTCATTACGGAAATGAAAGGGGATCGAGAGTGAAACAAGGGTCTCTCGTGATACGTGCATAGTAACATAGTGAATTGAATATGATGGGGCTCAGTTGAATTGAATCACCTTGGTGGCCACATGACAAACCTCAAAAGAGAGGAAAGACAGAAATGAAAAAAAAAATACTCAAGGAAAACATGGCCACCACTCCCAATTTTACCTTTACACATTTTTCCCCTTCGCCCACGAGGTACAAGCTGTAGAAAAAGCTTAATGGTCACATCATCATATCGTTGTCGTCCTTTCCCGTGTACCCCACAAAAAAATTGAGAGTAACCATACATTTATAGGTAGAAATATGATCCTTTCCCCATATATTATGTAGAAGCCGTAGATTTTTTTCCTGAGTCGTCTGTCGCGTATAAAAAAGTCCAGGAAAAAATACACAGTTTTCTCCAAGTGTGCTGTAGTAACCTCACAACAACTCGGTAAAAGAATGCAAAAAAAGAAGGGCAACCAAAGAAAGGGAGCTGGCTACACAAATAATACGTTTTTGTTCAAACTTACACGCCATATTTTCCCGCACAATATAAAAACAAAGTTTCCTTTTATTTTCCTCGTTGTTTTTTGTCCTCTTTTGTTGTTCGTCTCGCTGGGTTTGAGCGAGACATAAAAATGAGAGAAAGGAGAGGTTAAATTCCCGTAAGAAATATTAAGACTCATCACGTCCCCAATGTGAACAACGGGAACGACGTGTATGTATGTAAACGTTTAAATAAGCATTTAGTAGAAAATGCCATGTAATTTATGTACAACAACGGATACTCTGTGTTTACATCGAGTGTACGTGGCGATATTTCGTTGTTCTTTAGTTTCCTTTCATGGAGAGAGAAAGGAGTGCTTTTGTTTTGCGGTGGGAAAGGAGGAAACACGACAACAAAGAGAAAGTAGAGTTTGTGAGAAGGCTTATATAATTTTTTATCAACACACACTGAGAAAAAAAAACTGCAGTTTCCAGTGTATGTCACTGGTGAGTAACAATGTTTGGGAGAGAATGTGTGCGACACTCTGAGAGGGAAGGAAACACAGGTTGTTGTTTTCCCCCGTAGAAAATCGTTACTTAAAAAAAACTGCACACGCGAACACATGTACGTTTGAGCACAGTCTTTGTGGATGTTTCCACATACTCAGTTGCAAGTTTGCATATCGTTTCGATGTTCATACAATTGTACGGTGTTTCACGTGAAATTCCATCGTGAAGTCAAGGAATAACCGAGTGTTTCCCTTTCTCCAAGTTGTACACAGTCGTTGCTACAGGACAGGTGTAGAAAGATAGCAATAAAAGAAAAGTTGTATGTTTTTCTTCTACTTTTATAGTTTATACTGAGTCACAATCTCTAAGAGAGAGATAAAAGTTGGTGATACGCGTAGTTTTTTTTCGCAAATAAAGTTCACCGACTGACTCATGTAGAAAAGAGTGGGTCGTGTGCACGCAATGAACTCACGACAACGAATTTCTCCATTTGTATTTTCTCAGAGGAAATGTCTCAAAACACAGGTTCGACTCAGCAATGCGGATTCTTCGAGCACCACACATTAATCGTGTAAATGAGCTTCAAGCTTGAAACAATGATGGATCAAAGCGTTTCAAATTTGCTGCAGGGCTGAAACAAATAATTTTTGAGACACTATCATCGTCATCCAGCATTGGTGACACTATTCCCGTAAAATTGCATGGTATTACTTCTGCTGGCAATTTGCTCGAAGTGTGTCCAGGTTGTCGCCGCGAGTGAAATGTTCGCGACGGAAATGAATGTGAATTATTAATGTGCTTTTAAATGGATGATTGCATACGAACACAAAATGTTGCAAGCGGCTTTCGCCAAATGCTTTTGCTACACAGCAGAAAATCATGTATTCGCATTGTGCTCGCGAAGAACAACATGATGAAATGAATGACAAAAATATTTTGACGATGCTAATGTACTCCTTTTTTTCTTGCAGGTAAGTATGCAGAATCTTATCCAAAGTAGTTGGGCAGCTTCTTTGGGGCTTATAACTCCTTATGACCGTGTTCTCAAACCCTGGTGAGTGTCATTTCAGTCGAGTGTCACTCTCGTCACATATTTCTCCGCTTTTGTGTCATACTACATCTCATGTGAACCCTTCATCAAAAAAATTCTAGTCCTCATCTCCCAAACCATTTCCCCCCCCCCCCCC
>JAHZMW010004525.1:0-29365 GCA_027743745.1 Alloscopus bannaensis
TCAAAATTGGGGTCACTTGAGACTTGTTGTAGCACTTTATAATGGTTAAAATATATTACAGTTTTACTGGTTAGTTATAGTATTATTTACCGGAATCGATGTTACGTAACCGCAGCCGGTAACATTGGTCACAGTTATAACCGTTACCATTTTCTAATGGTAACGAATTTAACAGCGATCCCTGTAGGTGCCGTTTTCTTTAAAATTATGGTTAAAAATTACAGCGGTTGATGTTATTTACGGCTCGTAGTTTTTGCCGTGTACGTTATTTCGAGCGTTGAATGATGGTAGTTGTAAAGCATCTGCTCCACCATCATCTGTCGGCGCTAGGAGTTCCTCGTCAGGAGATACAGAGATTTTGGGATTGGAATAACGCATGAAAATCTAAATAGACATATGCACAGATGAACATCGTCACAACATGCACTCTTAACCGTGAAGGACGCTACTCGGTGTGGAGAAAGTCGCCGTGTTTTATACATATAATCTCCATGCTTTCCTTTCTGCCGATAACACTGTGAGTTGCCAGAGAGTGAAAGCAATGATTTCATACGTCCGTACCTCTCATCACGAAGAGATTGTGTTGGGTAGAAAGAGCGAACAAAAAGAAGGGGAAGAGCTCAAGGATGAAAATTCAAATGGTGTGGTGGCTTACAAAACGATAAATCAGGGAGAAAGTCGGCGTAATAACGTACATACACGCAACAACATAAATTGTGTGTATCTCTTTCGGTGGGAATTCCATATCGCTTCCAATGACATGTTATCTTGCCTGCGGAGGATTTTTCTCGCTTTAAAAAAATCCCTTCTACCACTATTTGGCTGTTGTACTTTTCACTTGATTGTCGGCAAGAAACTTTCTCTCTCGCAAAAGCTGATTTTGATCTGACTAAATTGAAATACAGCTCACACAATGCACCGCACAGTGTGCTCAAAGCCTTGTGTTCAGGAGCTGATGAGCACTTACCCCGGATTCCGACATGTGAAAGATAGATCTGACAGAGGGAGGAGATACGATTTCCCCGTCGTCTTTGGACACATGGATATGAGCTGTGGAGCTGGAGGGAGGCTCTTCGCGGTACAACTCTGAGGCGACAGTGTGCGGAAGCTCGGTGGGGAACACTTCGTCCCAGTACTGATCTCTCAACAGTTCCGGATGATTATTATGCATCTCATCAACAATCACGTAGGAGACCTACAGAATAGTTCAGATACACACATACATCAATAGCGAACATATTCTCTTTTGTGAAACCTTTCTCCAAGAAATCTCCGTAAGAATGTGTCTCTCTAAAAAAAGTTCCTCTTTTCATACGACAAACATGATAAACAATTTTTCGTTGATCAAAGTGAGCTTACTTGTAAGTTTCGGTCAACCATCCAGTTCAGCTCGAAGTCATCATCGTCATCTCCAAACGGATTTACTAAGGACTCTGCCACTTTCAACCAGCCCATGTAGAAGAAAAACTACAAAAAAGCAAACTTGTCGGAGACTTTTTTCTAAATCATCATCGTTCCTCTTTCAAACCCAAACATTTTTTACTCTGCAACGAACACAAATTTCCTCTCATTTTTGCCTCTCTCTACTCGTCTCTAGTGGTGCGATTATTCTCTCTCTGATAAAATTCCCATCCCACAAACATAATACCGATGTATCAGAACTATGTTTTCACGATTTTTACATCTCCCCGTCTTTCATCTTTCTAGCTGAGTCATCACCTCACCACACACCCCGTCCTTCCATTTGTCTGCATATTAGAACACGTTTATAATCTACCTATTAACGTCCTCAAGTGGGATGCATTTCCAATTCCTGGTTTTTCGCTTCATGTCACTCATTCCAGCTAACCAACAAATTTGTTTATTCTATTGACTCTCACCAAAGTATTTCTCACAAGTCACTTTCTCCGGAAGGGAAACTCGGCCAAGGCCATAAAAGAGCCTTTACCAGTAGGTATTACTATTACATCAAGGAAGTGAGAAAAAAAAGTTTATAAAAAAACTTTGGCAAGTGCCTCAAGTTCTTGAAGGAAACAGTCGTTGTAGTGGTAACAGTGGTTCGAGAATGGGAAAACTGGTTGGCAACACAAATGAATTATGAAGGGAGAGAAATTGTGGTGAAAGAATTGACATTCAATTTTCTCTATTCCAACTGACTCGCGGCTGTCTGAGCGCAACACCACACTCGCATGTTGGTGGGTGTGTAATTAATTATCATCCTAGAAAGCTGGTGAATATGCAAATTTCTGCTTTTGCCTCCAGCACTTGATGAATACGCATCTCCATTTCTGTATACGCTTTCATACTCATGGAAACCTATAAAAAGATGAACATGAACAGGAGTTGTGAACTTCAGATGCCTTTGCAAGTTCACTTCACTTGGAAGTTTTATAGCAGAAAAAACTATCCGTATATTTGAACAGAACATTGTTGTCATATAAATGTAGAAACGCGGAAAGGCTGTCTCGTTTCTGTTCATTTTCAGAAGAAAAATTTCTTTTTCACTCAAGACGTCCTTGCTATTTTATGAAAATTTGCTTTTACAACATAACAGAAAAGGAAATGCAATGTATCTCGTTTCATTTTCTAATCACGAGTTGTGCCGTTTAATCATGGGTTCCACAAGACAAAGAATTCAACTCAGGAAATTAATGGGGAAGAAAAGTGCAAGTCAAAATGGCGGCAATCAACGGTTACATCAGCATTTTCGTCTGACGGGCGTCGGAAGAAAACACGGATATTTATTATTGCTTTGACAAGAAACAGGCTTGTCAGGCAAGACAAACCTCTGTGTATTCAATATTACTCACATATTTATGACTCCCAAGCAGATTTCTTTGCTCGGATGAGAAAATTGAAGAAACAAGCGTTGTCGATAATGAAATAAAAAGAACGATAAAAATCAAGCGCTCTCTCTTAAAGAAACTGAGACAATCGAGAAAAGACCCGAGAAATATCCCAAAATACAAGGGACACACATTTAGCATTTCTTTCCAATGAATCATCATCATCTTTTCCGCGTCTCCAAGGGAGCCTATAATAATGTTACCTCATCAGAACTTTTTAGGGTGTGATGAAACGATGATTCCGTCAGCAGAAAAAGACGCAGAAACTGTGAAGACGAGTTTCCAGGCAAACGCAACAACATTATGTAAATTACGCGCAAAAGTAGCACTAAAAAGCGTTCTCCATTGAAGGAGCCGTAAAAGCAGTGTGGTCCTCTCTCCTTCGACGATGAGAGAATTAGAGAATGTTCGTAGCAAACACAACGATCAAAGTTCATTCACTTAGCAAATTGAGGAGAGGCAACGAAGGATTCGCGACGGGGAAAGAGATAAAAAACAAGAGAAAGGCTGACTCTGATATTTTCTCTCGCTTTCTCTCTCTAGCACGTACCTGTAGAGTCGTAAAGATGGGAAATATAAGGTCCACTTCTTTCTTCCCACCTTCGACGCTCGCATCCGGTCTCAACCACTGGCGTCCCATTACACAAGCCAAGAAGTATGAATAAACTGCGAGTGTGACAACCTGAAAAAAATCGTTTAAAGGAATCACTTCGTCGTACCACCTCCGAATTACAAAAAGATTTTCAGACACCATTTCTACGTTACGGAGAACGCTCGAATTCAATGTCACAGATGCGACAACACTAATTACGAGATAATTTGGAAGTGCAAACGATTACACAACCGGACGTAATCACATTTTCAAGCGAAATGCACAAGCTTTACGTCAAGGTGAGCCTTGGAAAGCAAACAGAGTGGACAAAAGGCATGTTTGAGTTTACGTTTCTATTCGTGATTGTGGGAAGAGAGAGAAAAGTTTACAAAGTCGGTTTCTCTCTCTCTCTTTCTAAGCCGATGGCAACGAACCTGCTTCGATGAGATGGTCCAAGCTTGGGAATCTCTTTTTCACTCGAGGGCTGATCATCGTGAATGCCATGGTGAGTGCGAGACAGCAGTACCGCATAATGGTACGTCTCATCAGTCTTCCCTTCTCATCCTACGGAGAAAGTGAGAGAAGAACATGTGTAAAACCGCATTGTGTCTGGTCTCTCTGCGTTTGTAAGTTTAGAGAAAAGAAAAGTTTCGAGACAGCTTTCCCCACACATCAGCTCCATCATCATAATCACATCACAAAGATAAACCCGAGTTTTTCATCAACACTGCCCATCATCATGAGGAGCACCAACGTGTGCTAGATATCATTTCATTTCCACTCGTGATCTCTGTGTCCAGAATTATTTATGACGGAGGCAATGAACCACGCAGGAAAAGCAAAGACACGCTCCACAGAACACACTCACTGTTGCAGTAACCATTCCTTTGAATTAAACACAAAGGGTGAAAAGGAAGGGATCGTCGTTCCTACAAAATGTGTGATCCAAAATCGTCAAATGCAATATTTAGCTAGCGTGAAGGCTGTGGATGTGTTGATGTGGTTTCCATCCAGAATGACAAGGAAGATCAGAAAGAGTGGCTTTGGTGTTAGCATACAACACTTCATTTTCCACTCTCGCTATCTCTCCAATTCTGCCAACGCTTCACTCAAAAACAAATACCCGGATATCCACTTAAACTTCCTTCAGGCTAAAATTGGTCTTGAATGGCAAGAGAGAGAAAGAGAGTAGAATTGCACTTTCTCTTACTTGTTTATATTTCCGCAAACTTTCGTAAAACCAACCATTTTACAGTAATAACTATCGACGATCTCCAGTATGAGAGAGAGTTTCTTACATTTTACAATCCGAACCGTAACTGTTCTGTCTAACAATGAGACTCGCATACGATACGCCATAAACCATAAACAAAAATAACCAGAATGATAATGTGAATAATCATCATACACACTTGCTTGCTGAATTGATGCACTAAAGAAATTGAAAGCAACGAAAGGAGTGACACGAAATATTTCAGTTTTATGATTTAATAAACATAGAAATAACCCAAAGCGCTTCTACACATACTATTATATTTTTCTTTATCATTTTTGGCTGAACCTGTAGCAATACCTTGCGAGAAAAAAAAAGATACTAAACTTGTGTTTCGTCCTTGTGTACAAAATATAAAAGAGAAAGTGGTATGCATCGAGAGGCATTTTCACTGAGAGAAATACCTATAATATATTTATCTTTTTATGAACTTGTAGGGCCGGCACAAATCTCTTTCACCAGCTAACAAGCGGTCTACAAGGAGAGAGTTCCCCATAGAAATGAGACGAACCCCATTCCCATTTCTCGCAAGTTTCTCGCTCTCTCTTTCTTCGAAACGTGGAAAACTTTTACAACGCAGAGTCGAGCGGTTGGTGAGTGAATTATCGTATCACATTATTAGGACGACTTTCTTCAAAGATATTGAAAAAATAGTTGACTGGTCATAACTGGAGTTCGTTTTCCTCATATTTTCAGAGAAAAAATGCTTACAAAAACGTAAGGGTCGACACATGAGAGAACACATGTAAAAGAATTGTATACCTACACCCCTGTTGTGTGTTGAGTATCTCCACTCGCTTTCTCTGAAAATGCTTTTGTCGACATCTGCTCGCTCCTATTTAGCCGCTTTCTTTTCGAGGTGGATTGGGTTATTGGACGACCGACGTCTGGTCTTAAGGATCAAAGAGTTAGAGAAACGAGTCCATATACAGTCATTCAAGCGAGAGGGATCAATAGCTCACATTTTTACACTTGTTACAGGCATGCTCGACATATAATTTTCCTCAACAAAAGTTGCCTACTTCTCACACTACGTAATGTAATACACTCATCTCTCTCTGGAATTCTTGTTGTGGAAAAAATACGAAAGATGCCTTGTAATTTCTTTTTTCAGAGTCTATTTTTGGTCTTGAACAGAAAAAGATTTTTCTTGTGAAATAGTGTTATAGCAGTAATATAGTTTTTCTCTGAATGAAGCTCATCTGCTGTTAAATTTCTTTCCAGGAAACGAACCATAAAGTAGTCTTTGTTTTGCTGTGGGCTTTGCAGCGTAATTTTTGAAATGAAATAATACGGCATTAACTTTATTATTGGTTGTGGTTGTCTATGGTTATAATCAATTCCTGATACGCACTTCCCTGTCGTCCTCATTACGTCTATTTTAGTGATAGGCTCTAGATATCCTCTCATGTGACGAAATTAATGTTAAACGCTATGTATAAACGCGGAGAATACTTCAACATCACCCTGCCTCATATTAGACGGTATCTTTAAGTGTACTACAAGACTAAGTCGAGATTGGGATATCTAATAATTTTTTTGAACCTAATGGTCTCCGATGGTTACATTATGTAACTTACATAAAATATCCAAGCAATTTTTTAAATCATAAATTTGAAAGAAGGAACGAACAGAGAGTTGCGGACTGCATTAGAGGCAGTTACATAATAACAAAGTTAAATATTAAAAAACATGGAAATGTCTAGGATCAACAGTTGCTGCTCGTATAGTACAAGTTATGATGAAAAAACCCGACGTGGTGTGTGGTTGAAAGTAAAGAACATAAACTTCACTTTTTCAACTAAAAATTCCACAAGCGTTTCTCCATTTGTTGCAAAAGAGGCTACAAAAAGTGTGTGTTCATGTGCGTATGTCAAAGTCAACTTCTTCTGCACCAGTCATTTTCAAATTTCATTACGTGTTGCGGCCTGCTCTCGCAAATTCTCACTCCCATATTTTGACATCGTGTCTGCTCCACTCATTTTCTCTAATGAGAACGAGAAAAACAGTAGGCATGAGTAGCCTAGCCAAAAAAAGAAGGAGTGTATACGGAGGAAAACTTTCCCAAGTTCAATAATATACACTTTTTTTTTACTAATTTCACTTTCCCCAAGCCAACCCTCCCAATCTCGTTTCTCTGCACACTCTGAATTTTGAGAAAATGCATGGAATCTCAACGAATAGAGTGCACCCCGCGCACCACCAAACCCACTCCAAAGATCTATGTCTGACGGGAAAGTTGTAAAGCGAAAATGAGATTAAAATGTAGAAGGAAATTAGGGTTACTGGAAAGTTCACTGGGAAAATATAGTTGGACCCTTCAACTCACTCACTTATTCAAACTTTTTATGTGCTTCGAGCGCACAAACTGGGTCAAAATGGAGAGTTCGTAGAGCCTAGTGAAGGAAATTAGTATCAAGACAAGAGCGCTGCTACTACTCGCTTATTAAATGTAAAACTTGAAATTAACAATAAATACACAGCTCAAGAATAAGTCTCTTTTTGGCCAAAGGGGAACACAACGCCTGGATGGCACAACGTCGACTACAGCTCTCCTAATACATACGAACTACGTTGTCTTTCCTTTTTTGTGCAAGGCATGGATACACTGTCCACTAAAAAAATTTTGCTCTCCACACACAAAAAGTTTCAAAATTGCTTTTGTATTTTTCCTGGCTCAAGTGTCCCAAAGTGATTTTTCCAGCTTACTGTCCCCCGTCTTTTAATTCACTGCAATAATAAAGTTTTGCAAATGCTCGCTCAATTAGATATGGAACACTCTCCGAGAACATACAGAGTTCACTCTCTCATCACCTCACACACGCCAAAAACATGCACTGTTAGAGAGACGTAGAGAAAGTCAGGGAAAGTAGCTGAGAATGAAACTCTGTTACAATTATCCGGGTGTGTGTAAAGCATGCAAAGGATTTAAAAACTTTTTTTTCTTCTCCCTCCCTTAACCCTGCTTAACACTTTCTTGGCAAGTACTATTACGGAACATTGTCTTTGCTCTGATGTTTCGACTCCTTGTCCTCTTCTGATTACATTTCCACTAAATAGGCTCATCCTGTGGCCTGCACTCGATCTACTTGCATCAAGAAGTTTCCGCGTAAAGTGCTATGCCCTTTTGTACCGCTTTCTCTACTCTCTATGTATTCTTACACATATCGTCCTCGTCACTAAGGTAGACAATTCTTTCGCAACGTCTCTGTTTGCTTATCAGTTTAAACACGAGACTCTTACTTCTGCAGAGTAAATTTCTACAAGTTATTTCCAACAACTTCTTACCTACTTTTGCCCTCTTTCTCAACCTTTTTTTACTAATTCAAGTGTACTTTGAGCATCAGCCAAGAGTTCTTAACGTTTTCTATTGTGACTTTAACTTGTGTTTGTTTTTGTCTGGAATTGTTTCGTACCCTGTTCTTAAGGTTGACCTCTGCAAAGTAGTTATTCAAAGAATACATACATATGTTCAACTTGTATATAGGGCATATGTACATACACACGGCTTATTTACGCACATTGAAGTAAAAGCCCTTTACATCAGAACCATCAAGGGATTCCGTGGTCCTGCTCTTGAAAAAACGTGCCTACGCCAGAAAGCACGATTCTCGTTTCCATTAGTACTGATTTGCTTAGGAAAGCACGAACTCTTTTAAACTCTCCTTTTCATCATTACAACAATCGGCGACGCGCATCCTATTTGTTACAACCCAATGCCCGGTGTGAAAGGTATTGATATACATTTTACTACGCAGATTTTCCTAAAATGAGTAGCAAATTTTGTGGCACACTGAATCTCGTGGAAAGCACACCATATGCATTTTGAAATGTGTTCTGCATGAGGTGTAATGATTACAAGAAAAAACGTTGTCTTCTCGACTTCTCCGTTTTAGACGACATTGCATATCATCGTATAACACACGAAAATGTCCAATCTCGTCGTCCGCCTCTCTTTGAAGATTGAGCTCAGAAGGCCTGTTCGATGACTTTCCGAGTAATAAATTTGTTTTATGGTTACTAAAGTTACCACAATAAAAGAACCATCATTCTACAAGAGTAAAGAGGGGGAGAAGTGGAACAACGGAAAGGATCCCAAGATGGTAGAGACAAAAGGTAAAAAAAAACTTCAAAGAAATACCTACAGTTTTACTTTAAAAGGGGGAAAACGTTCTTCTTTCAACAAGAAGCTGGAGAACCAGGGGTTTCAAGGTACAAAACGGGGAAGTAGTTTAGTGTATTACCTGGCCTTGGATGTTAGCGCTGACGAAAACGGCGATCGAGTCTGGCCAGGGGATCGATTTATACTGATCCCACCACCTCCCCACGACGATCGACACATAAAAGCCAAGCACGAATGACACTGGTATTAAAGTCCCGTTCTTCTCGCAGTAGTAGACAACCTTCTCGAAAACTCTGGACAACACAAAAAAGAAAACAAAAGACAGTAAAACAAAACAGTATAAAAGAAAAAGACACTCTTAGCTCCTACGTTTATATACCTCGCCCACCCTGATTTATTTTATTGCGTAAAGTTATTTTTGCTACGGCTCACACCCACAGGATGGAACCTGATTACATTCTTGTAAGAACGACAAATATGATACGCATTCATCTCGTTCTAGTGCTTTCTTATTAGCACTTGCATCCGTCGCTGATCTCATTCCGCTTCTTGGAAGAGAGATGAGATGTATTTGAAAAGTCAAGAAGGATCGAAGGAAACAAAAAAATAGCGCCAATAACCATCCGAAAGTCGAAAGGGTCAGAAAATTATTGTCTTTTCGAAGAATACACAAGTCAGCCTGAGGGCTTTCCTTCCTGTTTTGTCGAGTTTCTTTTGCAATTTTTATTGTTTCGATGCAATCAGAAAGTGGCACACAAGAATGACGACGGTGAATAGGCATATCTGTCCTTTCGTCTTTCCAACCTGAAGGCAAAATGGGAAAAGAAGAAAAGAGAGAGAAAAAAAGTTCAACCAGAAGATATGAAGTGGATTTGTGTGCATGAGAGAAAGCGAGAAAGGTCGACTTTTGGGTTTGTTAACTTTCCTTTACCCCATCACTCACTCAAGATACAGCCAGACTGTCACTGAACTGACAAGAAAAAATCAACTGCTTCCACTTAAACGAGAGAGAGAGAGGGAAAAGAGAACTTTCACAATCCCATCTGTTACACTAAACGTTCATGGCCTTGTTTAGCCTTTGCTTTCACTTCTCGTTTGCTGCACACTTTCCCCGCAAAGTTGTGCACCAACTCGCCTGCATCTTCTCGCCTCAGACGCGCGCGAGTCTGTGTAAAAGTGGCCTTTTTGCGCTCATTTGTTGTTGAATGAGTGAAGCGATGTCGAGCTGTCTCATGGAGCAGAGATAAAATGGTTTCCCCGTTGCAAAAATCTCTCTAGCTCTCCACTAATCTGTCTACGACGAGCGAAGAGAGAAGGTCTTTGTACAGTCGCGCGTACATGCAGAAGAAGGACGTGAACATGCATAATACATGCGTATTACGGATGTGACATCTGTATAGAATGCGTTTCTCTCCGTCATTAATAAATCAGAGTGTACACATTTCCTATTAATCATATTTGAGGATGAATCACTTTCCCCGACCATTCTCATTAAGTCTTCTCTCTCTCCCGAGTGAGCCACAAAACAGTGCTCTGGCCCGCATAAAAATATTGACGGAAAGATATCTTTAGCTCTTTCCTAACTCCTGCCATTATTCTCGTCGTTCACCAACAGAGAAAATGTATTTTTGCGTGGGTTTACTCCCATTTTGTGGGATCATCAAAGTGAGCTGATTTGTTTACTCGAGCAGTTTACTACTCGTAAAAGCACTCATTGAAATTTATGGCAGCATTTATTGGTGCTCGCGAAACGCTCATTTTTAATTTGAGCAGGCTCACACGCACTACGGAAGTAGTACCAATGTGTCCTCGTAGGTTTTCCTAAAGAACGAGAGGCTGTAGAGTAAATAAATGTGACATTCAAATGAAAGTACTTGTCTCGAGTAGAAAAAGCGTAATTCAAAAAGTGGTTAAATTTCAAATAAAAACGGTTGCAAATACCACTCTGCAAGCTTTGAATAGGAGCCAAGGCTAAAAGTATATTCACTCTCTAATTTTTCCAGCTCGTATGCATGCGTTTTAGCGTTTTGTAGTGTTTTTTCTACTCTCTCGTTTAACAAGCACACTCTCAAGCTCTATTTTCAAGTTTAAATCCCTCAAAGCAGTACAACTGTTCTCGTAATGGCATACAAGTCTTTTGTGTGTGTTTCAGATAAAAATGGCATTTAGTAGGTTACGTTATGCAAGCCTGCTGCATACAATGTGCCATAAAAACAGTTATCCAACTTTGATAGTTCATTTCACGAGAGTACAATATCCTCGGGAGCGAAACATTGTCAGAGATTATCTCCATGTCGATTTTCCCTCTCTTTCTAGGTATCTTGTCAGAAGCGTTACAACTGGAATGGAGCAAGAACGCATAATTTTCGTAGCTACTACAACAGCCATCAATGGATGCAACGCTCTTACTGTCTACATTTTATGCAATTTTTATCCTTGTCATGGCTCATTATGACAATGATTTACATGGATATTACAGCTTTTAGCTCACACACTGACGGGCTCGATGGTTTAGCATGAATTCATCGTATCTATGTGTACTCATACATTACAGTCGGAGTTGTGAGACACAGATAACCTCATGTGCACTCTTGTAGTTTCCCAAAATGGAAAGAAAGAAAGTAATACGATGACGCATAAGACTTGGGTGGAGAGTCTTGAATATGATCCGGTACTTTTTTATGGTATGTGGTTCCACTAGAATAATAATGTGGAATGTTTGTAAAATAGTTTGTCGAGTAACTTGCTTCACCCGTTTTATTTTTTTTTCTCGAGTCAAACTATGTCTTCGTGAAAAAAACCTGTCCTCTCTCATCTTCTCTCCGCGCTCATCTTTGTCTTATCAAGGAGCGAAAAAAAAATTGTACAAAAAATAATGTAAACTCTAGAATAAGATTTGCATGCCTGCCTCTTACGTCCTACGGAAGCATGGATGAAGCATGTTTGTTCAGCTCCACTTTCCCTGAGTAACTCGAAAAATGAAGTTGGATCATCTCAGAAACACTACTACTTACTCTCCACTCATTTCGAGCGCTTTTCAAACCGTGTGCTCATTCTGTTTGAAAGAAATCGGTGATCTGAGAAGAAGTGGGGTGGCTTTAATTCGGGGTTGTGACACACACACAAACAGAGAAGTCACTTCAGGAGAGACGAAAGGCACGTCGCTGCGTAGGCGCGCCAGAAAGCAAGATATCAAAAAACGTCATAAAAGATTCTCATAGTCTCACAACGTCCTCATATGATCAGATATGTAATTGATTGGCATGATAAAAACGAGCTCCAGGAAAATAAACAGATAAACGGGCTAGTAATTTATAATAAATAGCAGCGGAGCAAAAGATGCTGTAACCTTTACGTAAAGGTAAATAGCCTTCCGGTGATCAGGGAGTTATCATATGTATTGCTCTTCCATTTAAAATATTCCAATAAATGGGACGTGCAAGAACTACATATTCGCTGATTTGCGCTCCCGTATATTCTGAAAATGAGGTGTATAGAAAAAGGAAGAGTACCGATTGTTACTTACTTTTGTTGGTCCTGATTGAGGAAAAATCGATAAGCCACACTGAGGGAGAAATAGGTGCCGAGGAAGAGGAACAAGTCAGGCCACACCAACTTGTAAATGCTGCCACGCCATCTACAATTAAATGGAGCATAGAAAAGCACACATTTTAAAATGAAGACGTACATTTTTATCCCCAGTAATTTTACTGGGATTATCGTAAATCTCGTCGGTCAAGTTGAAAACGTCGTCGAGTGTCAAGTCTCCGGGTAAGCTTTAACTCGAAACTTAACAATACAGTTGAGTACATCTGGGAAATGGAGAGGACTAGGGACTCGCTGAAGAGGAGAGGTGTTTCCAAACATATTCGTACTCCGACAACATCCTCACGGATTCTTTATACTTTCACTTCGACTTTCTTGAGAGAATCTTGAGAAAATTCCAGACCCACTTGAGAAGTTCACTCAAATATGGGGCGGAGGTACATACTTTTTGAGACGTAACTGCGTCGCAGACACCGACTCCCACAATCTCTTCTTCACATCAGTTCAATTTTCTCCGTGCTATTTTTACCTCTTTTAAAAAGAGATTTTTGTAGTGAGCTTTGAAGAAAACTGGACTGAAAACTAAATCGCAAAAAAAACTTACCACCGATATAAATCGAAAAAAAAACTCAATACGACTCGGTATTTCTCTCCTCTGTCCATAAATCGTTAGGAAGACCTACCAGCATTGAATACGTAATGACTTATCAAAGCTGTATTTTTTTCTACTTTTTTTCTCGCTCGTAAAAATGGGATTGATTTTGGGATTCCCTGTACGCTACCATTTAAAAAACGGAGTCTCTCCAAACTCACATTCTCTCGTTTTCACACAATATGTAGAGTAGGTACTCCATCATGACACATTTGTCGTGGTAAAAAGGGTATAACCGAAGAAAATTTACTTCTCGTACCTGCATCTTCTCACCCACGTTTTTCTGTTAGCAAATGGATTGACTAAAGCATTCCTTCTCTCTCCTTTTTCTCAAATATTCAAGGATAAAATAATGTGATCACAAAGAATTCTGCTTGTGTGTATGCGAAAATGAGAAAATTGGAATCAAAGAAGTCAAAAGTTATATTTATTTCCAAGAGGATATTTGGAGAAGGTAGAAAAAAAGAGAATAAAATAAGTTGACACCAGTGGCCCACTTTATCACAAGTCGATTGAATCTGAAGAGCCGCTCAGGGCTGGGACTGATGATGATGATGATCGAAATCAGTCAACCTGTTTTTCTTAGTGTTACACACACAAGGGGATTCTAGAGTGGACATTCTGGGAAAGATACGAAATATTTGCAGCTTCCTCTTTGAGTGCATCGATGTACGTGAGCAGAGAAAGTTAAGTGAGTAAAGAGAAAGTGTAAGGCCATCATTCCACGAGTGCCAATTTCCCTTCGGTCGGTGAGTTAACATGTGAGCAATATCCTTCACTGCTTCTATTGTTCATGTGCAATAGGAATTCGCCAATTGTGTGATCACCGCTCTCGCTTTGTCTTTGGCCATTTTTCTGTGGAAGTGAGTCGCCTACACTTCTTTCTGGCTTGGGAAAAATGGACGGACACAATCTCATTTGTCTAACAGAGAAAGTAAGATACAAGAACACCGTCCACTTAATCTACCTCTTCTGCGATTCTCCTATTTAATGAGTGCAATGCAGAGGGTGAGTCTTCACCGTGAGCTCTACCATTATAAACTTTGCTTTGCTAAGAATGCATCTCTTTTCAGCAACCAGAGAACTTCTCCAGTTGAAACAAACGAACAAGCTCTTCTTTTCGATGGCCTTGCAGTGATTTCACAGTCACACGCGTACCCACGCGGGTGTATTTACGTGTGTGTGTCTTTATTTCAACTCTTTTCCTCGTTACTCTGCTTTCCCCTTTATGCAAAAAAGTAATGGACCATTAAGCTGTCAAGTGCTATAATTCCTGGCGATTCCTATAGAACCTCCCTCACAAAAAGGAACAACCTGTCTTTCCCTATCCTTTCTAGCACCTACAAAGAAAGTCAGAAAGATCTTTTTTGCATATGGCTATACATGTGCTGATTTTTTTCCTATTCGTCGCTTCTTTTTTCTATTACACTGAAATCCAGAGCGTGCCTCTCGAGAGAGCCATTTAGAAGGAGCTAAGGCATGCATCATTTTTCAAATCCAATCTCCACTTCCACCGAGTGCGAGCAGGTTCCTTGTCTTTTTCAGCGTGGACAGCTTGCACAGTAACGCCTTTCTCCAGATGTAATGCGGATGAAAACGTACCAACAAAGAGTGTACTTTGTACACCAGACAGAATTCGTTCGTTCTTGCCATTTTCCTTCCTTGTAATACAATACAAAAGGTTGGAATAAAGTCATTGTTCAACATGAGAAGGGGCATTTCAAAGATCTAGGGTTGAGACCAAACGACAACACAAAAAAGAACTCTCGATTTGCCCACGGATACAAAACATGATGTATATCAAGTTACACACATTGTTTATACTGTTTCAGCCGTTTAAAATCGTCTCCCCCACACGGTGATTAAAAAAATGTAGAAAACTCATTGTGCGAGAGAATAACTAGCACACTTTTTAATACACACTGGTAATCGTGAAGGACAAGTCATGTTCCGCGGTCGCTACTTGAATCACCTTGAACTATTCGTTGTTGTTGAAAAAATGAGGTTTCGTGTTTTGTTGACATACATTTTCCCCAAAAACAAACAGAAGACCCCGGTTTCACCCACACAATCGCAACTTTGTTGGGAAAAATAATGGGGTTCGGAAGCCTGTCAGGTAGGTATGGATGTCTGCGTCTCACTAGAGTACTCTGTTTGAAAAAGCATTAATATTGGCATAATTTCCGGATTTCGAGACTCAGTTCAAAGAAAGATGACGCAGATCTAGGAAATAACGAATGAGGTTCCTGAGGGTTTCTCTTCCTGTATAAACCAGACTAAATAGATTCTTGTCAACATATTGTAGTCCACTTTGCCTCCACATAAACATATGCTAACTCTTGCTCCTATGAATGCGTACCTCAACTACGCGCATTTTTATGTTCCCGGATATGAATAGACGGTGCTCGTAAAAGCCATGAGGTTACCTACTCATAACATTGATCCATAAAAAGTTTTCAATATTCCGTCACAGCGAGATAACATTATACATACCATTACCTCAAGAAAAACCAATGTAATTCAAAAACTTTTCTCATACTACGAGTCACCTCTCTCATTTTTCCACCTGCGTGGCAAAACGGTAACCGGGAACTTTATGGTTTCCTTCGATGTAACAAAAAAAAACGTCGAACCGTCAAAAAAAATGGCGCAAGTGTGGAGTGAAGGATACGTGCTGTGTGGTTATGTGAGCTTTGCGTTTTTCATTTCCTTACTTCTAGCCGCTCCGCGACGATATGACGAGATGATGAGATATGTGATGTAATGACAAGAAATTTTCCTGGAATCACGCCATCATTTTCGTCTCTGTCTCAATGTGAAGATGATGGGAACGAATTCCTTCATTGTGTTGCAGAGAAATGAGGGACCTACTCCTTGTGAGATACGATCGAATCTACATTACCTCCGAGATGAGTGTAGGGTGCTACCTCTCTTTCGTATATCATTTGAAAATCATTGTCTGTCTAAACTTGCATACATTCCTACAGAACAGACGGTTCTTCCAACTTCCAAGCCTTCACAGCCTGCCCTTGGCCTTATTGTATAACAATACAATATGTGCCCTCCTCGCACTTCCATTTGACTCACAGTCAGTCTCAAAGTTCTCACACGAATGATTCGTTCGGACACGGCCAAGAAAACCACGACATTTTGTATGCTAGAGGACTTTTAGGTATGTGATGTCTGTCTTTTGTAAAAAAAATATTCTCTGCATGTACTACGTTTGTCGTTATGTAAGACATGAAGAAAGCATGTATGACAACCAACGGTATATACATGCTAGTGAGAAAATCAACCATTACGCAGATTACTTTGGGATGAGATGATTACTGTTATCATGATGGGGCGAGAGAAAAGTGACTGGAAGTAACTTTTCTATATATAAGCATATGTATTATGTCACATGAGTGCAGAGTCTTACTCTGACACGTTACGACGACAGAAAGTAATACGAAAGAAAGTCATCGTACGCTTTCACATTTTCACATTCATTTGCAAGAACGAGGAAAAAAATCATCGTTTTTTTCCTTTTGTCTCTCTCGCTGGTCGTGGAGTGAACCCTTCCTCTTTTTAATAATCTATCCAACTTTTTTCCCTTTTCACATTTTTATACATGTACACGTTCCATATCTTTTTGCATACATTTTGCCAATGCGTGCGTGTGGGTGAGACCTCAGCAACTCCGAAAGACGATGTTCCTCGACGGTGGGAAATGAATGAGTTCAGAGTAAGTCATGAACTTGTCTCAAAGCATCTAAGAAAGTCTAGAGTGGATCAGTGTAAAACATCATATATTCCTCCTTTGTGTGTCCTCCCTTTATGATTCTAACCAGGTCATATATTCTTGATACGCGCTTATCTGGAAAGTGTATTCGAAAAGAAAAAAAAGAAGAACAAGACGCAAAAAGAAAATGGTAAAGTTTGGCAAAAAAATCTCCATCTCTCTTTCTCTCTTGTACCCCACTCAACTTCAGAGCATACTTTCTCTTGAGTGAGAACTTTCTCCAGAGAGAAAGCCACCAGCTGATGTTGTCAATGAGAAGAAAAATTTATATATGCAACGTGTTGTAAAGTGGGTGTTCAGCATCATCACAATGGGAAAACACATCCCTAAAAAGCGTTGACATTTGTTCGTATTATTCTCTAGATAACTTGTCTCCTGTCTGAACTGTAAAAACCGGCAGTTACACACAATGCTTGTCTTATTTCACCCAATCCCCGCCGAAAACAATGTATTATGAACATACAGAGATAGCGAACGCAGAGAGATTTTTTCTACTTTTCCCTGATGCTCGTCCACTTCTCTTTGTATCCTTCAACTGAAGAGCTTTGTTTCTGGCACTGAAGAAACAATATCCTTCATGTAAACCACTTTTCTTTGGGTTGAAACAAAAGAGAGGACTTCATTCCAGCTCAGTGTCTCGCACCCCACTACTTTCTCCAAGATATGTTTCTCTGCAAAGAACACAAGTTCTTCCCCAGAAAATTTCCTCAAGTGTGTGTAACTCTTATTCAAGGGCCTCATGGATTTTCCTTGATAACTTAGGGTTTTTTTGGATTTCCAAAAAGTGTCTCCTTTCGAACTTTAATAGACAGAGATGCCGCTCTCCTGTTGTCGTTAGATGCATACACCATTATATCGTCTCGCTGAATAAAAGCATTTTTCCATCGACCTGACTTCCTAGCTGCCTAATAGTGTACATACAAGGCTTTAGTATGCAAACTCGATGTGATCTTTTATCTTCGAGATGTCTGTGTAGTACACACAAGCTGATCCACGAGGACACACGGTGTGAGCACACAAAGAAGAAGAGTTGTTGAGAGTTTTTTTTTAGTCGACGCTGCGCGTCCCGCATGCAACCCGACATTTCAATGAGACTCACTTTTATCTCAAGACTCACCGGGAGACGATATGCTGTTGATTTTCTCTACAAGAGGAAACTAGTCCCAAGGTAAATTGCTCAAATTTCCATTGGGATCACAACGGAACCACTTCTTTTCATCTTTGTTTCCCTCAGACTCCTCCTCTGCCACAAACTGTTGTGCCCACGTCACTGTTTGTCTCGTCTCTTTTACTTACTCTTGAACTTTCCCGCGCGAGAGAAACTCGAAGAGAGACAAAGGACAAGGAAGAAAACGGAATTCCTTCTTTTGATTGTGAATACGATGTGTGTTTTTAGGTGAGCTGCTTATCATTTCCTTTGTTGACGTAGCTTGCATTCGAGATAAAAAAGAAGAGCAACGATTCATGTCATCATCGCGACCTGTCATTACAGGCACGGATGAAAGAGAGGTTCCAAGAATTTATCTCAAACTCAAAGAAACGAGAACGAAAAATATCCTTTGTACTCCATCTTGTACTTGTGTTTCTTCAAGTTTCAGTGGCCTTGACACATTTCCTCAATTATCCTTTGAAAATTTGAGCGGTAGCGTACTTGTGCACAAATTTTTTGTGCAGTTTGTGACGCCACCAATCCCAATGCAAAAAGTTGACAGGGTCCATTTCTCAACAGGAAATGCGAAGAAAATAAAGAATTGTATTGGGAAAGAAAAGACGCTGTTAAAATATACATGTAATGGCCTGGTTCTTGGTTGCTGTTTAGGATTCCTAGCCCCCTATTTTAACTTGATTTACCGCAACAACGCTTATACTTTGTATCCTGAAGGTCAGCAAATTTCTACTGCAATATTTCCCACATTATGAAATGCGTCGTCTATTATTTCCGGATGTTGTCTGTCTATAATCTTTTTCACAAAACAGAACACGTGTATTGTTATGCCGTTAATAACCTCAACGTCTGTCGCACCTAATCATTCCACCGACCGGTCTCATTGTTCCCTTATTCAGAAGAAAAAACCCATAATGTAGACAGTGAAAGTCAAAGTGAGTAAGAGTGTCGAACCATTTGACGAGGGAAAATGCATTGGCAGCAGCAAACAGAGAAAGGGAGAGAACGGACAAAGCTCTTTTGTACATAGGTACATTATGTATATCATATTATTACATGTTCAAGTCAAGAATGGAGCTGGTCAAGCGAATCAAATCCAGTCAAAAAACCTTGTTCCCAATATTGGATTAGATCAAACAGCAAAATAAGATCAACGTCGTCCTGTCGTGTGGGAAACATACCTAAAAAGGAGTTTGAGAAAGCACCCAAACCCTTTACATGTTGCTACTTCCGCTGTGTAGCTCACAGTCATTGTGAACTCGTCCTTGTTTGCGTCCGCTTTCCTTCAACCCTTTTCGACTCAACACAAAAGCTCTGCTTCACCTCACAGCATACAGGAGTCCACCACTATGCGTTGCCCTGAAAAAAAGAAGAAAAGACGTAGGTATATCAAATATCCTGTAAAATATACAAGGAGATTGGCTAGCAATTATTACTCCGTAATAACATCAGATTTATAGAGAAACTTCGAAGAAAAGGGAGTAATCAGGTGGAACGGGATATTGTCATGTGAATGAATTTGAGATGAAAGAAAGCAGCCATCGTTTTGTGTTGACAACTGGTGAAAGTCCTCACGTACTGAGCGTGTGTACTTGTGGATATGAGTGCGTGTTTCAAGTTTTATAACAAATATCGTGATGCAATTCTTAAAGTATAATTTGGGGTAAATGCGGAGGTTATTTATAACCGCGTTATTACGATAAAAACCACGTAAAAGCCTGTAAAATAAACGTTGTAAAAATTCAGCTCTATTTTTGTCGAGAGAATTGTTTGCAAAGTTGTACTCAAGGATTTCTACAAAAACCAACTAATTTCAACATGATTCACAGGGATGATATTTTAAGCACTTTTATGAAATAAAACGAGTTTCACAAGAAGCCCTTCATTGTGAACGCACGCTTGTCCCATCGACATTAATGAAACATGCTGTCATGTGTGAATGCTACCCTTGTTTGCGTAAGACGAGTAATACGACGACAAAGACCTGCTCTAAATCTGTCTTTTCAATTCCCTTTGCGCTCCTTGTCCCAGGAATTATGCGGTAGTTACGTGAATTCTGGGAAGCCGTAGAAAGACAATTTTTAAACCCATTTTGTCTACGGGAATTTGTTAAGTAAGAATCAGAGAGTCGCGAATTCCGGAAGAGAAAAGAGGAAGACAAGAGGAAAAAGTACACAAAGTATGACTACGAACTTTTTTCCTTTCTTTTTCTTTAAAAAAGCCTTCAATCCAGCGCAAGTTTCTGGTTTGCTACTTAAAACAAATAAGTTAAGACGTCCATTGCTAAAGGAGTTTAGAAGGATTCTACCTCAAAATGTTAGCAAGTGTGTACACAAAAGAAAACACAGAATATCTTCCTCTTTTTCTATTTCTATGACGATACGGATCTCATGAGAAATGGTGTGGTAGATAAATGTATTAAAATCTCAAACAAATTTGTGAAACAAGGAGAAGTGAGCAGTGAGAAGCATGGATGAGAAAGAAAGAGTACCTACACCAATTGTGAGTTATAGCTATCATTTTTATATTTGAGTTCCTTGTCCTTGTACACAGAGAAAGTTGTCCAACGGTTTGCTGTGTTAGCAAAAAAGTTTCACTTAGAGTCCTGAATCTTTTTTCTTCCTGAAAACCGTACCACTTGAGATGATTCCTGGTGCATTTATTTATATGCAACTTCGAAGTGAGGATTGTGTGTGTACTACATAAATAATTGAGGTAACAAGCTTCTCTCCGTTGACCTTATCCACTGCATAACCTAAGTTTTGTTTTATAAAAAGTTTCACATTACTTTGTACAACGTGCAGAGGTTGGCATTTTACGGATGATTTAAATTAGCCACTGTAAACTGCCATTGTATTATTTGCATGTCTGCGCTGATTTAACCGAATCCAAATGTCAAAGTTGCCGAATGCGCAGCATAAAAAGATTTTTGCGACTTTGAAATGTGAATAGTAAGAGTTTGCCAAGATTTCATCGCATGGCATACCCAAAACTTCTACAAGTCTTGTTCTACCCAATTTCACATTTTATTTAGGTAGAAGGGTCCTTTGACTCTCAAAACCTTGTCCCGAAAACTCCACTTGTGAGTAAGTACACAGGCATTCAGAAACATTTCCCCCTAACTATTGAGAGAACCACAGAAAGTGAACAGTTGTAAATAAATACTCCTGCAGAGTAATACAGAAGTCATGGCCAAACTTTCCTGGTCGGGACATCAACGTGTTTGACCACGTGCTGTAGATAGCTGGTGCTTTTTTGCAAAACCAAATAAATCTTAATAAAAATGCGTACACACAACGCCTTTGAGAGACGTCGAATCCAGGTACTCTGCAATTTCAACGAGGAGAAGCGTTTACAGAGAATTACATCTAAATTGAAAAGGTAGTCACTCATCCCTGAACAACAGAGTTGTTCACTTTGGGAAGAACACGATTCTCAATTTCAATTTCCAATCCATTAACGTCGCAATAAATCGTAAATCACATTTTTACTTCTACACGTACAACCATCAAAACCCATGATGATGATGACGCTGGAGATCAAAAGGAGAAAAATGTGTAGCCCAACCACCAAAAAGGGAAAGACCATAAATTCAACACAAAAGTACTACTCACCACCACCGCGAATGAACCTCAAGGACACGGGATTTGCAAACATGTACTTCTCCACCGCATCTCAAAAATAGAGCAGATATAAGCATATTATCTTTCAAGTAAGCTTCCGACTGGTGTGTGGAGCAATAGGAAAATAATTATATTTTTTACTCCTAAAATTAAACGAGAGAGCAGATATGGAGAAGGCTTGGTCCGAAGTTGTGCAATAATGTTGACGCTTCTTGTACCACACAGTTATAAGCATTGTATTAAGAGTACAGCCAGCATCCGCTTGGAAAACCGTAAAAATGTGTGTAGACACTTGGTGTCTAGGTACAGATGAGAATTGGAAAGAGAACAAATTGTTTTTTTTACTTTGAAGATTACAACATTATTGATTCAGAGGGGGCAATTAGTCAGCTCTCTCTCTGGAAGTTCACTCCAGGGTTTCCTCATTTCATTAACGTTCTTTCCATTTTCGGAGTCCAGGCGAATCCCTTTTTTACTTCATGCTTTCCCCTTGCCTCCCTCGATACCTCGTCATGAGTATCACAGACGTTTGAACTGTAATTGAACGTTTGAGGCGTAGTTCCACAGACTCGGGCATTGGCTAACTTAATCAGTGAGGTTATTTCAGAGTCATAAAAAAGACTACAAACAAAGCAAAACAAGTCGCACTTTGACTTTGCCAACAAACTTTTCATGCGTTTTCTTTTCTGAAAAAAAAAGTTTTTCAAACGAGCATCTTGCATAAGCCCCTTGAACAGTGATGATGATCCGTAATGCGGATGATGTTGTGTGTGCGTCACAACAAATATATTATTGAGAATCAGCACTTCTCCGAAATGCCTAGAGAATCGTGGGGACAAAGCGTTTTCCTTAATGTCTGTATATGTTTATGTGTGAAGTTCGTAGGAAAAGTTTTACAGCAAAGACAACAATAACCGCTGTTTGTGGAGAGGATTCTAGAGCGCAAGTTACGTCAAGAGCACAAAGACTACCCTTGTATAAAATGACAATTAAAGAAAGCCGCTGACAAAGCTATCATCCAATGCCACATCCTTTTTTAATGTGAGTCTAATGTGTGAGCGAGACGCTAAGAGTTTTTAACGATGCGGGAGGTTATCAAATAAATTGAAGTGATTTTTTCCTGGGGTTCAATGTGCCTTCATTTTTGACAATTTCAGACATCGTTGTTCTACTCTAGAAAGTTCGGTAAGCGGCTAAACATCTCATTGTCTTACCTTACGTAAACCTAGTCTGGGAAGAGTTTGCTCAACTTTTCTGGGAAACGATTCATGGAGGACTATACAGAGGACAAAGGCCTGTTACATGTTGCGCCCACATGGCATTGTTATCAATTAGTCAATCTTTATATTTCTTCGTTTCTAGAAACGAACTCGTAAAGTACGCAAATCCCCCGATCCTCGCCTTTTACTTTTGTCAAAACAAAAACAAAAGACTACTGCGACGAAGGAATCAATTTCCCCTAGTTTTTCCGAGATGATGTCATTTGAAAATGGACTTTGAGGTTCGTGAGTGCAAAATGGGTGCTTCGTTCCGACGAAAGAAAAATGATTGCCAACAGCTTTCTCTAACCATACAAACCTACAAAAGCCTACTTTTTCCCAGTTTTTCTGCGGGCGGAGACGGAGCTCAACCAAATATTGAAATAACAAAAGAATGAAGCAGTCTAATGGTTTCCACGTAAAACAACAGGACTCCAGTGTTTAACTATTAGGACACGTAGGTTTCAAGGAATCGTCTGTGGCAAGCAGGGTCCTAGTCGAGGCACACAACGCTCGTAAAAGTTTTGGGTCAGGGTCCTTTCAGAGAACGTGGCGCTTGTACTACTTCACCCTTTCCCCCATTGGAAATAAAACAACATTTCCTGACTAGCCTGCGTCTTGAAACTTCACGCATCACAAAGCACGTGTAATAAATAGTCGGTTCGGAGTTACTCCGTCTTTATCACAACAAAATGAGAAGAATTTGTACAAACGTTGTATATCGAAGTCGTGCTTCAGCCAAAGTTGAACAACGGAATGAGAATTTTTGAAGAATTTTTAGAATTTTAATGTCGTTTCCTGTAATCCATGACCTTTCTCAATTGTGGTCTGCCTCATGCCGTGGGTGTATTTACGCTTGATGTTTGCGAAAACCAGGAATAGTGTGCACTATTCTTGGTTTTCGCAAACACCACAACCAAGATGATAAATAGGCACTGTGTACACACCAAGCTTTCACCGTTGATTTTCTAACGAAGAGTTATTAATTTTCTGGGTCTGACACACTATCACACAGTTTTCCATCAACTGCCACATTAAAGTCGGCTCAGCAGCGGTAATTAATTGAAAGCTTCAAAATATTTACATCAGCGTACTTTGCTTTGCTAAACCCATCTGTGCCTTGTGTTTCAAAGTTGTAGGATTTACTTTGTTCTCAGAAAGTGAACTCGTGAGCTAGGCTTAAATACTCTTTCAAGTATTCAGCACAACTCAAGGTGAAATTATGAAAGAAGCTTCATTACTGGTATTACATAGAGTGTCCTCCGTTGTTTTTTTGGGATAAAGTCAGCCTCTTTCAATTGGGTCAAAGAAAGGGATGCTAACTTAATTTACAAACTCTGCTAATGATCTGAGCAACACACCACTCGGAGTGGTGAAAAGGTTACTTGACTTCCAACTTGAAGCACCCTTCCTCTTCACAGCCGATCGCAAATCTACACATGAATGGGTGCACGAGAATACAGGAAAAGAAATTTGTAGGAGACACTGCGCAAAATTGGAGACAGTAATTTGTATGTAGCAAGACATTCCTTTGAAAAAGTTTCCTTTCCAGAATTTTTTCTCGGTTACCACAACTGAATAAGTTAAGAGAAATTAGTATGCTAGTTCTGAGTAAATTAGATCAATGTGAAAGACCTTGTCAAAGACGGATCATTGAAGAAACTTACACGCGGATTATCGAGACCATGATTTCTTTAATTCCTCATTTGATTTCTTTAAATCTGTGATTGGAGCCTCTGTGGCTGCACGTAACTGTTGGAATGATATTCAATGAGAGTCTCTAATAAGCACTATTTGTTCAACTGAAACAACCATTTTCGTCGTTTGGGTTCCCGAAAACTTTCCCCGTTACTGAGACCCTCAAGTTATCCTGAGACAAACGAGTAAATTTTTGAGTTATATAAGTTTCCTAATAAGCAGAAGCACAACTTATCCAACCGTATTGATTCCTATAAATTTCACCTAGACAAGAAACTTTCCCGTCCGCTTCACCTCAACTGTTTTTCTAGCGAATTCGTAACTTGACAAGCATGCAAACCGCAAACGCAATTCGACGTAGACTTTTGTGGCAAATTAGGACTGTCCCTAAAATTCTCACAGCGGAATGGCTCACTAGGATCGTGTATTTCCTGGAAGTACACGGAGCTTCAGCTCACTAAAATCATTGGAGCTGTGATTAGCTACTGCGACAAATGTCGGCAGATTCTTTCCAGAATTCTTGGCCCCACCAAATTTCTAATTAATCTTATCTGAAAAACAATGTCTCGTCGTGTCTGCTTCCAGGTGGAAATCAAGAGTGCTCAAGATTCTCCCTCTGCACGATTTCTTAAAGTTAAAGTTAAAGTGCATTGGCAAGCCCGAGTTTGAAAGTTTCATTTTAATTTCCTTTTCACCTGGAGCTTTTGTTGTTGAATATACCTCAAAACAACAAGCTCTTCAACCTGAAAACATGTTCAGTCCCGTTTTGATTGAAATACAGAGAAATTTGATTTAGCTCCCAAAAAAGTTTTACTATCGATACGAGATACACCGACTACTTCAATTGTCTCGCAAAGAATACTTAATCAACCAAAAACATCTCGTTAGTCGTAGGAAACCCCATTATCATCATCATCACTGTATCCAGTCTCTCTGACGTACGAAGCACAGAAGCACATCACCCTTGTCGTGTTTCGCTGATGATCTCTTGTCAAAAATCAAACATTCCGTTTCCAGGTATCCTCCACCTCGTCGAGCAATTCCTAATGCACATTCCACTTTGATGTTGCTCAAGGATTCAATCACACGATTGTTTGAGTATATGCGGAGTAAATATTGTTTCACCGAACCTCAATTCCAAATATCAATATCTCACATTATCATCAAAGCCGGTGGATGATGGCAAATTTTGGTTTGTCTCTCTATCGAAGTACATCTTACTCTCGGTATTCACTCACTCATTATCAGAATAACGTACCGAGAACAAAGTAAAAACATTGAATGATGTGTGACTTTAGAATTGCACGTAACAGACATTTGAATTGCATTCAATCTCAGAACTCGGCGTTCTCATTGCTTGCATGTCGATATGAATGCCTTTATTATGTACGTGTATATATAGACACCGAGCGAGAGCAAACAACGTCAGAGTAAATATTTGCGAAGCCGGCCTGGCAGGAAACGACTCGTTGAGTGCATATCACTTACTGCAAACTCTGCTACACGCACACAAATGCTGGAATTCTCGACGAAACACGCAACAATTGGAGTTGGACTCCAATTTTATCTAGGTGCAATTTCACCACCACTTGGCGCAAAAACTACAGCTAACTCTCTGTAAGTCGCTTGAACGGTGTGATGCGATTATTATTTTAAACACTTGAGTAATAGCGACACATCAAAACACACAGTGTTGTGGTGCCAATCAAAGTACGGCAAAGGGTGCACATTTTGTCGACTATTAAAATCAGTGACAAAAATCTGGGATCTAGTTGTGCAAACCGTTTTTGTCTCACTCCATTTCAGAGGGGATTTCACGCCCCGCGTGCAAGCCAAGATGTAATGCCACGCGCCACTGCATCAGCTTCAGTGGTCACATTATCTAAAAAACCTGTTGACAATTGCATTAAAGTGATTGGTATGTAGACACTGGTTTAATGGCTTTTCACACCGATTCGTCTCCATACCAGTTTGAGAAGGAGACGAGCAAAAATCATATTTTATCCCTTTTTTACCACAAAACGGTCGTTTCTTTCACTGTTTTGTATAATTGAGCCATTTGTGTGTTCCGCTCCGCTCAATTAACTCCCAATTTCTACAAACGTAACTCTACACCCCAATATTACAAACTTACCTCCTAATGCCCCAGAGGGATGGAGTAATAAAGTTGCGAAAGAGGTTTGTCCATATAAACTTATAACAATTTATTTGTTCTCATATTATCCAGTATGAGATTGTTGACGAGAAACTGCAAAAACATCAAACTTGTGTCCCTGTATTGACTTTTCTAGAACACACGCACGAACACACACTCTCTCTTTGCTTCTCTTGATGGAGGAGCAGTGTAGCTCTGACTTTTCATTTAGAACAGTGCAAACATGCAAATCAACAAGACTCCAATTGTCCTGATGACAATGACGAGTGTACGTTTCTCCACTCTCTCACATCACAGAATACAAGGGAAGAATCTAACCGGCTTTTGATTCATAGAGTGCTTTCCCACAGAGAACGAAACAAACAAACCACTTGTTTTCTGATTCACTCACCACTTGCTTCTCCAGGACAAAAATTAATAATAATGTCTACGCGAAACGATCACTCTCTCGCAAAGAAGTATCTAATATTTCTGACAATACACACAGAGACTCTTGAAAAGAAAATTCTATCAATTAATTGAAGGCTTTGAGACTCCAGCGAAATATAATACAGCAAAACCAATCTTTGAGGTAGAGGAACGCACACATCAACCCGCTGAGCACTCTGCCGAGTTGTGAGAAGGTGTTCCTTTATCATCTGCACATTAAATAAACTCATGATGATTCTCCACTTGATTTGTTGACGTTGGGAATAATGCATTATTCGCAGAAGAGAGACTCACTTGATACATTGCACACATTCACAACCACAACATACGAGCTTGAGATGATTTCAGCGTGACTGACTGTATATCTTGTGGCAAACAGTGAATTCGTCATCGTCATCATTACACATGACCAGGTATGCATGAGTGTGCTCATCCATTAAAAAGCAGAGAGGAACTCCAATCAAGACAAATACAAGAGGAAGGAAACCTCACCCAACAATAGGAGACGCTGGAGCAGTATTATTATTTTTTCTCCAAAGAGGTTCTCACAGTTTCTTCCTCTGTGTAAGAGGGGAATTGGATAAAAAACGCTGCTAATGACATGTATTTTGCTTTTCTCTACCTACCAGACAAAGTTTAAAAAATGCACTAGCGGACTGGTGTTGCGGAGGAAAATTTTCAATCCAAAGTGGTTACATGTAGGGAATGCAGTTTTTATAATGTGAGGAGAGCTTAAAAAATTCAGAATCTCTGCTTAAGGTGTACACATTTGCATTACGTACTCTGGAGTAACACCTACTCATATGAGGACTAAAAAAAGTTGATGTCAGGTGCACACGCAACAATACGAGGATTCCCTAACGTCAAATGTGAGGAATACAAAATTTCTCTCTCCCACTCCTCTTCGCAATGTAATCAGAGCTCCAAAAACTCGTCCAGAGGAGCGAGACTGTGTGTGTCTCTGCAAATAGCACGGCGAGACTCGCCGCCTCTTTAATACATGAACTTGAAACCACAACTCTCTGGAGGAGCTGAAAGCGTCTTAGTCTCTCATATATTTATTCGACATAATATTATTTCTTCTAGTAGACTCGCACCTTATAAGATGCTTGTTTAAGCGATATGCAGGTAAATGTTGAAAAGAGGCATTCACACAACTCGACGACGAGGGGCATCAACGGAGAGTGTACTCTCACACCACACACTCTCCTGTACATTTGCTGATTATCCAGACACTTTTTAATCACACAAATATATAGCCTCTGGTTCCTCACAGAGTATCATTAAGGGCTGAGAGCAACGGACTCTCGTGTCCATGAGAGTTTGAGAGGAGGTATAAAAAACCGTATTTACGAGTATTCAGTCTGAGACAATTACTAATTCCTTTTTTACGACAGAGAGGCAGAAACCTAAGGGAAAAAGAGTGGATTTTTGTGTGGATTAGGATTTGTTTTACGTCAGAAAATACTGTGGAAAAAAACTATTTTGTTTCATTTCATGCTAAATTATAGCTTCAACTATTGAGTTCTATCTCACTTACTTAGCCGTAGTCAACTTGAGCGGCTCTGATGAGAGGAGAAAAGACAAAGAAAAAAATCATTGTCATCCCTCCAGATTACTTATTACGGCATAAAATAATGTGTGTTTTTAAAAGGAAAAGAGCTGAGCTCTCGATTTCATACTCGAATGATGATGAGACATTTACAACTGCTTGTTGTGTGTTGTCCTCTACTAGAACTCATCTCTCACACGAAGTGTATGAGAGAGAATTTGTGCTTATCTTTAGGAAAAGGCTTTATCTGCTTGAGGCAATTCCACGAACTCCGTCATTTGCTGGCGCTTACGCTTTGTTGTCGGTGTGAGATCCGTTGAGACAAAGCGGTGAAGGTTTCCAAAGATTACAGCAGGATACATTTTTATAGTTTTAAATGTCCCGTTGATACAGAGGCGGTTGGTAAAAAAATGAAAAATTTGTTTTTTCATTTAGAGATATTTTTTTCATTGTATCGGTTACTCGTAAATCAGATATATGTAATTGTCTTTTTCATTTCAATTGCGCATTTTCATTTTTAAATCCGATTGGCCTTTCAACCAGTAAATCGCTGATATCAAAAGATGTGTCTGCCAGCACGGCCCGTTTCTATAGAATACCGGGTTCCCTAGCGTAAAACGAAAATGATTAGACTTTTCCCTTCCATTTTATGCACGACTTGCGAATCA
>JAHZMW010004526.1:0-12672 GCA_027743745.1 Alloscopus bannaensis
TTTTGGAGATGCCCAAAAATGTTAAAACCGGGATGAAATTGAAAGCAAAATTTCGATATCCCGGTTGGACCAAAATTTAAAAGATTTTGCACCTCCGGTTTTGAATGTCATTTCAGAGCCATCACCTCTAACCAGGTTTCTATGAAAGCTCTCTCTTAAAGTGTAAAAATACACTCTTCCGCGAGCGCATTATCCATTTTAAAGACTGTTTATATAGATTCGATACCGCTACTTCATTTCCAATAAAAATGACAAAATATATGGATTAGTGGCATTGTCAAAGGAAAGTGAAAATGAAATTCTACGGAATAATTTTCCGTATTTTATTGTGGGTAGACAGCTCACTAAATTTAGTGATGCAAATCGTGAGAATAAAATATTTTATTTTTTTCCCCTCCCAAGAACTATTTTGTCACCTCAGTAAAGTGAGTCGGGTAGGCATTTTCGCTTTCCGAGTCCGTCCGATGTCTGACAAATATTTCGCCGGTCAGTCCGGCAGTTCGGAGAATAATTTTTTGTCGGACCGTCCGGTGTCCGTCCGACTTGTTTAAATTTGTCCGAACTTTACGACCCCTAATCCTCAGTGCATTGATTGGAATATAATCGGAATGTTAAGTAACACTAAATTCTTCCTAAATGCTTTACTATTCAGCAACTGCGCTACTGACAACTATGACGTCATCCACATTTTTGTATTCAAAAAACAGACCCTCGTATACTTTTTTGAGAAACCTTAATCGCAATAAGTTCCGGCAAGAGTAATGCTTTTGCAGTTCAATGAAATAAACTATTGCAGCTAAATTTACGCCTGCCAACCACAAAGCAAACACGATAACCGTATTTCCACCCATCGTTGCCGCCGTCAAATCTGAAGACGAGTCCTGGCCGTTTTCAAACTTAGGGCTCGCCAATGTCGTCATCCATTGCCAAATTCCAGATACCTGAATGTTCCTAACCTTATTCAGTACGTACGGAGGCACAAATCCTCTCAGCTTAAAAATTATCTTTCTTTCGTATAAAACTGAAGTAGGGAAATCAACAACTCCCGAAATCTGCTTCCCGGATATTTGTCGACTTAGCGTTTCCAGCCCTGATTTTGATAAAATAACGGCAGTCTTATTACATCTCAGCAACAATTCCATAACCACTAGTTCCTGCTCTTTGTGGAACGTCGTTGAAAGCCTTGAAAACCTTTCTTTTCCGAAACTTAAAGATGTTACCGATGTGTTCTCTATACTCCTAATTTTGTCGGTAAACCTCTCGCTAAGATTTGTCAAAATTCTAACGATATTCGTCAACTCGTTCCACCGATCCCATTCAGCCACGCAGTGGGCCGACTCCAAGTCCCCAAGACATTGGTTGTGAAACAACCAGTCTTCATTCTCCTGTTCCAACTCACTATCGGTCGCCCACACTCTACTCTCGCCATAGCTAGCGGAGGTCAATATAGTTTGCATATTATAATGTGAGACCCTCGAGTAAATGTCAAAGGTCAAGTTGACCAACTCCCCTAAACTTTTATAGTGCAACAATTGTCTCGGCATTATCATCTCGTAGACGTTCCTATTCCTGTAGCCATTGCTGAGCACAATTCCAACTAAAAGGTAAGACCCAGCCAAGATTCTCAAGCTAAACGCCGCCGGCCAAGCTCCCGAAATCACGTCCTGCTCAAGCAGTACCTTCACACAAAATTCAATACCACTCCACCTCCTCGGTGGGTTTGATAACCTATTTAAGGTCAGCGCGAAGATGAGTGATGTGACAAGAAGGAAGGTCCAAGTGAAGTGGTCATAGGCGTTAATAAGGGCATTAAACCGGAGCCTTCCATATCGCGGTGGGGCACAACAAACGATTCCAAGAGAGTTAATGTTATCTCTGACGGATATCAACTCGGTAACCACCGGAGTGACGAAGACGTGCTGAATGAATAAACCGACAACTGTGTTAAAATTGGAGTCGTAAGTACCTCTTAAGGGCTTCATTCCACTGGAACCTTTTGTGCAAGACTCATCCCCGGGGTTGTGTTTAGAGTTCAGTTCGTACGTAAAATTACCCATGAGCTCCAGCCAAATGTAAGTGAGAGCCCGGTAAAATCGATGGGTCGAGTCTAGGTTTCCATGGGAACGGAAGGGAAATCTTGGGTTAGCTTCGCAAAGAGAAAGGTACTTCTGGGGACCTTCATCGGTGTTGCTGTTTTCGCGAATGACCCAAGCCGTGCTTTCGTCCGCAGATTGGAAGCCGATGTTGCCCCACTTGGAGGGATCCGTGGTCCAAACTGAAGCTGGCAAGGATTCGTAGCGGATGCAATCGTTGTCTTCGGCTCCGCAATTGAGTCGGAGAACAAGGGCGTGTGCATTACTCAAGGAAACGGAAGCCGACTGAGTGGTCAACAAAATGAAGCGATCGGATCCAACAAACGCGTAAAAAATCAGGTTGTAATGCAACGGGTGTTGGGAGTTGTAAATCAGGAGTCGGGTAAGCGTAAAAATATTTTTAGAGGACCAAAGTGGTTCATCTGAGTCAGAGGTGATGAGGAGATGCGTGTTTGGAACACTGGAGGGGGTCGCGTATGCAACAGAATCGGGCTCCAGAGTGTCCCTGAAACGATTCCAACTTTGGAGGGGATACCGGCGGTACTCTGAATTAAAGGTTTCTTTGCGGAGAATGTAAACTGGTGGAGAAAGGAGGATATTGACTTTACAGTTCCATAACCTCGAGTTTGCCTCGAGGTGAGTGAAGTTGACCCAGTGACAACGTGAAGAGTACCAGGACAGCACGCATTTGGTAAAGGGGTCGAGATTTTCGCGGGTTGCGTTTTCGTCATTTCCGTAGGTGGCCGGGACCCAAATGACGCTCTCACTTTTCTTCACGCTTTCTCCAGATGTCCACACTTTGTTAAGAAGAGCTGGCTTCAGGCGGCGGAGAAGCACTGGAGCTGACAGGGGAGGCAAGTTGAGGCCTTGCTGAAACGTGGTGATTTGCAGGAAACAATGTCTGAACGAGGTTAAAATGTCGGCAAGATTTTTTATCACAGGCTCTGCCTCCTTTTCGGACTTCGGTTTTTCTAGGAGTTCCTCTGCAAATGGATAGCGCCTGATGAGTTCACCACTTGAAGGGACGGACACCCATTGAGTATCATCGCTGAAATCTGCTGTGGCTACTCTCAAAAGAATCGTAAAACTAAGCAGTAACATTATGTGCCTTTAAAAATGAAAAATTGTTCTCCTCATTGTCACAATTGTCACAAAAGGGGACCTCCTGGCTTAGGTAGAAGTTGAATTTAGTAAAGCACTAATTGTGTTCTGTCACACACTCCGATGTACAGGTTTGATCAGGGATTGTGAAAAAAAGGATGTCATCGATTTTAGTGGAACTTTCCGGTAATTAACTACGACCAAGATTGACAGGAAATTGATTTCGATACTTAAAGCATACAAAATATTTATATGCTATAAAGTTTTGCGGGTTTCAATTAAGCTTTTGCATGCAGCCTTTGTAATGTACAAAGTACAAGGTTGTGTGTGCTTTTTGTGTGGCTGCTTATCGTACACAAACTCGATTTTCAACGTCGACGATATTATCGACAACCACAGTAAAGGCATTTAGAGAATATTAAACTTTGCGACCTTGACGAGCTTCCAGTCTTGTGGCATGTTTCATAGTTGATAAGCACAATTATGGACTTATGTTTTGCATGTTGGACTCGTCAGTCCGCGATACTACTCGTGAAGTGGTTTATTATTGGGATGACAAGAAAAATGATTTGAATTGATATCTGGTCATGTTGAGGTCAGAACTCAATTCAGATTGATGGAAGCGTTATCTTCGATGAGTTGAAGGAGCGAAATTGGCTCGTTATAAATTAAAATAGTAAAGGAGCTGTGATTTTTTTTATATTCAACGTTTGTGTCATGTTTGCCGAACTCGCTGTGGGACTCCTGTCCCTTATTGTACTCTGGGTCATTCTAGACAACTATTTTCCCTCCAAACGCCTTCCTCCAGGACCCTTCCGCCTGCCGATTATTGGGAATGCACTGAACCTAGTTTTAAACAAACCGAAGCCGCCTTTCGTCACCTTCCGTGACTTTTCCCGAAAGTACGGCCCCGTCAGCTATGTCCGCGTGGGGTCAATGCCTGTCGTCATCTTTGATAACTTTGACACCTGCAAGGCTCTCCTGAACAATGAAGTTTGGATTGACCGACCGCTGGAGGACTTTTACAAGGAAAGGTCTTTCGGGAAGGTGCGCGACCAGCATGCAGAGAACAATAGAAGAGGAAACAACGGCTTTGTTGGCTCAGGTGGAGAAGGTGGCGAGTTCGAAGGAGCCTGTGTTGAGTGTGAAGCACCTGTTTACGATGCCAGTGCTTGATATTTTGTGGTCCATGGTGTCCTCCGTGAGGACGGCGGAGGATGACGTGAAGCTGAGAAAGTTGGTTCAGTTGGTGGAAGCCTTGACAAAGGCCACTCCGATGGGAGGGACGATCCTTGACGTGCTTCCGGAGTTGAGGCACATTGCGCCAGACTTGACTGGAGCGACATTTATTCGGAAATGTTTCAAAGGGTTGCAAGATTATTTTAGAGAGCTCCTAGAAACCCGGAGGAAGGAGGGTGTTGGGGATGAGGACAACAGAGACTGGATTGACTCGTTTATCAAGGAGATTGATAAGCACAAGAAGCTCGGCACGAGTCCCAATCATTACACCGACGAGCAGTTCATCACAACGATCACGGACCTGTTTGAGGCCGGCTCGGAGACGTCGAGCAATACCTTAGAGTTCGCCATGTATTACGCGATGAAGGACCCGAAGGTCCAGAAGAAGGTGCAGGACGAGATTGATAAGGTGGTTGGGAGAAACAGGCTTCCAACGACGGCGGACAGGCCGCAGTAAGTTATATTAAATTTTTCGTAATTATTTTTGGTAAACATATTTTTTTTATAAATATTTATATGTTTAGGATGCCCTACACTGAGGCCACGCTGATGGAGGTCCAACGCATCTCGAACGTCCTCCCCGTGACCATCCGCACCTCCACTGAGGACACCGTTGTGGACAACTTCCAAATTGCAAAAGGGACCCTGGGCATCTTCAACATTTACAGTATTCACATGGACGAATCCTTCTGGGGAGATCCCTTCACCTTCCGTCCGGAACGCTTTCTCGACTCCAACAACTCCATAATCCCCTTCAAAGCCGCAAGAGTCATCCCATTCGGCGCAGGAAAACGGGTTTGCTTAGGAGAGCAAATGGCGAGAACGACCCTCTTCGCTTATTTCACAGCGCTGCTTCAGAGCTACTCTTTCGAACCTGTGAAGGATCCAGAGTTTGATAAAATTCCAGAGGACCCAAAAAAACCGGAGGAGGCGATGTTCAGAAAGTATGTGCATGTCGGCTTCACCTTGTCGCCGTATCCATACGAGACGAAGCTTATCAAGCGTAATTAGCTAACAGATAGGGTTTCACAGCAAATTTAATTTGTGAATAATGAAATAAGATTTATTAATAAAAATATCTTAGAAATAAGAATTTCATTCATTAGCAAAATGCGTATATCATCCAACATGAACTTTATTTGTGCTTATCTTTATGCGATACTCGTTCATGTTAGAATGGGTGATGTGACTTTATACTACGCTTCCACAAAAAGTACAAACTTGTTTGCGTTTCTCCTGAGAGCTTAAGATAAAGCTTCTCTTCACGTACTCCGAGGTTATCGGTCGTTTGAAGGATAACTTTATTCGCGTTTTCTTCTTCAGTTGCTGTGCACCAAAGTAAAATACTTCCTAAAAATATGCTGACCACACGCCTTAGTGTGACGATTCTCGTCGTCTTTTCCACCGGCAATTTTGTCGCCACCTCCACCAGTGTTCATAAAGTGTCTGCCACCTCCACACATTACGACTGTGGAGGGAACGACGGTGGAGGCTATTGTCTTCAAGATGACGACAACAGACAAAAACAAAATGAGTGCAACTTGGATCCGACACTCGTCAACGAAATCGCCGGTTATCGAACCGTCGCCAACCGAATCATTGCTGAAGTGATGGAGGGCTCCTTCAAAGGGAGGGCTTATCGAGACTTGGAACATTTTGTGGACACTTTCGGGCCCCGTTTCTCTGGAACTCCGGTGCTCGAGGAGGCGATTGATTTTATGTTGCTAAAAATGCGGGATTTGCGGTTGTCCAATGTTCGAGGAGAAAACGCCTCCGTTCCGCAATGGGTGAGGGGCTATGAGCACGCCGAAATGGTGGAGCCGAGGCGTAAAAAGTTAACCATTTTAGGACTTGGACTCACAGTAGGAACTCCCCACGGGGGACTGGAGGCGGAGGTGGTGGTCGTTCGGAACTTTACGGAATTGGAGGAAAGGGCCGAAGAATGTCGGGGACGAATCGTGGCGTTCAACGCAGAGTTCACAAATTATCTAACCACCTCAGAATATAGGAAGAGGGGCGCCTTGGAGGCAGGAAAGGTCGGAGCTGTCGCAGCTCTGACGAGGTCAGTTGGACCACTAAGTTTGAATACGCCTCACACAGGAACCACCGTTTATGCTGAGGGCGTGCCGAAAATTCCGGCGGCGGCGATTACGATAGAGGATGCCGAGCTATTTCAGCGGCTGCAGGATAAAGGTTCGGGAAGCAATGTTTGAGAATGATGACCTCCAAAAATATATTTTTTTTAGAAAATAAATTATTTTTTTCTTTGCAGGAGAAACAATTAGAATTCGATTGGTTCTTAATGATTACTCATTGGATAACGTAATGTCGCGGAACGCTGTCGGCGAAATAGTTGGGCGAGAATTGGAGCAAGAACAAGTCCTCATTTCGGCTCACATCGACTCCTGGGACGTCGGCGCCGGAGCGATGGACGACGGTGGCGGCGTCATCATAACAATGGCTGCGGTGGAGCTCCTCCAACACCTCCAACTCCGACCTCGACGCACCCTCCAAACTGTTCTTTGGACTGGTGAAGAAGTCGGGCTTATCGGGGCTTATGCTTATCTTAACACCCATTTCGACACTTTACGCAACATTTCAGTGCTCCTCGAAGCGGACGCGGCGACATTCCGACCTTTAGGCTTGGGCTTCAATGGATCCGACCCTGCGGGCTGCATAATTCAAGAAGTGAGCAAGCTGTTAGCTCCGCTGAACGCCAGCGATTATCAAACTTTCGAGAAGATAAGCTCCGACGTGGACGTGTTCCTCCCGCATGGCGTGCCTGCGATAAGTCTGCGCACAGACTTGACACGGCGCTATTGGTATCATCACACGGAGGCTGATACGCTCACAGTGGAAGATCCGGAGGAGCTCGACCTTTGTCTGGCGACTTGGGCGGTGACGGCGTACGTCTTATCGGACCTCAGTGTCGCATTACCCCGCAAAACTTGAGTCCTCGACTCCCAATTATTAATTAATTTTAACAATTATTTTTAACTCTACGATTTATCAAAAAGTTGGGGTAACTTGAGAAATTGAGAAAATCTTATCATGATGGTGAATATGATACTGCGTGTTACAACTTTAATCTAATCACACGTTTCACATAAAATCAATAAATTACTCATGATTGACAGAAGAGTTAATTGTGAAAAAGTATTGGTCACTTTCATCGTAAAAATTGTTTGGTTTTGTATGTTGTGAAGATCACAATGTACATCGAGTTTTTGGTCGCGGCGATAAGCCTTCTCCTCCTGTGGGTGGTGGCGGATAACTACTTCCCTACGAAGAAGCGACCTCCAGGTAACATTGATCCAGAGAGAGAAACATACAATTTTGTATGTAAAATCCTTTTGTTTTTTGATCAGGGCCCTTCCGCCTGCCGATTATTGGCAATACATTGAACCTCGTCAATAAAAAGCCGGCTTTTGTGACCTTCCGCGATCTGGGAAAGAGTTACGGCCCTGTGACCTTCCTACACGTTGGGAGGCGACCTGGGAGTAAGTACATCGATCTAAAAGATGTTCACAAAATTTGATGGGGAATTGATTTAGAATTCTTTATTTTTTTTCAGTTATTGTAAATGAGTTCGAAACGGCGAAGGCCCTCCTCAACTCCGAATCCTGGATTGATCGCCCTCTCTCCTCCTTCGTCCTCGAGCGTCCTCATGTCGACTCTCTCGGCATCATCTTCTCCTCCGGAGGAGGCTGGCGGGAAATGCGTCGCTTCTCAATGTGGACCTTGCGAGACTTCGGGTTCGGCAAGCAGACGAGCATGCAGGACCCCCTTGAAGATGAAGTGAAGGACCTTTTAGCACATCTTGACAAGAGGGTGACCTCCTCAAAAGAAGCGGTTATAAGAATGAAACACCTCTTCAACGTCCCCGTTCTCAATCTTTTGTGGGGCATGGTCTCCTCCGTGCGAACCGCTGAGGATGACGTGAAGATTCAACGTCTCACGAAACTCGTCGACAACATGACGAATGCCACCAACGGTGCCTCAATTCTCGACGTGTTTCCAGAGCTGAGGCACGTCGCTCCGGATCTCACCGGGGCGACTTTGATGAAGAAAGGCTTCCGCGAGTTGGAGGAGTACTTTAGAGAACTCCTCCACTCCCGGAGGGAGCAAGGCGTGGAAGCCGAAGACAAGCGGGATTTTATTGATATGTTTATCAAAGAGATTGATAAGCACAAAAGTTTGGGAAACGACTCGAAGTCGAATCATTACACGGAGGACCAGTTTGTGGCGACAATCAACGACCTTTTTGCGGCTGGCTCGGATACCTCAAGTAATACCATGGAGTTTGCGGTGTATTACGTTATGAAGAATCCGGAGGTGCAGAAAAAGGTTCAGGAAGAGATTGATAAGGTGGTGGGGAGGGGGAGGTTGCCGACGAATGCGGATCGACCTTCGTAAGTTAGAAAAATCCATTTTTGTGTGAAATTTGATACTTTTAAAATTTATTTTTGTTTAGGATGCCGTATACTGAGGCGACCCTCTTGGAGATCCAGCGGATGGCCAATGTCGTCCCAATGACTGGCCGGAACTCTACAGAAGACTGCATTGTTGCCGGCTACGAAATCGACAAGGGCACCATCTGCATGGTTAACATGTTTGGAATCCATATGGACACCTCATTTTGGGGAGATCCCTTCACCTTCCGCCCGGAACGCTTTTTGGACTCCAATAACTCCATAATCCCCTCCAAAGCTGCGAGAGTCATCCCGTTCGGCGCCGGGAAGCGGGTTTGTTTAGGAGAGCAAATGGCGAGAACAACTATTTTCTCATATTTCACGGGACTGCTTCAAAATTATAGTTTTGAGGAAGTTGAGGACGATCCAGAATTCAAGGCGATTCCAGAAAATCCTCAGGAACCGGAGGAGACCTGGTTTAGGAAATACGTCCATGTCGGCTTCACCCTCAGTTTGTATGCTTTCAAGACGAAGCTTATCAAGCGTAGTTAAGTCCAAATTTGGGGGTCAAGTGTGACTAAAGGATTTACGACAATAATTAAGTACAAATTCATTTTACTTATTTCTTTCACATTTATCAAAGAGACATTTAGAAAAACACATCTTGGGGAAACTTGAGTAACAATTATTGATCCTCAAATTAATGTCGAATCATGTCAATCGTATTAATTGCAAATGCGAATGAATTACGTACGCAGTAAATAAAGTTTTGTATCACGTTGCATTCGTTTATTTCTGTTTTGCACACTCATCCTCAACTTTATACTAATCATGTCGTGGCTTTTCAAGCCAAGATGACTTGCACAAAGGCCAACTCAAACAAAAGTGATTTCCAAACCAGCATCATATTGGTTAGCATTAGCTTCTGAATCAGAGTTCAGCCTTATCACACGCCTCTAATATGCTTCAACTCTTTACTGTAATACAACGTGTCTTTACCAAATGAAATGTACGTGAATGGGGATTTTTACGTAGGCTTGTGATGTACTGACGATATACTGAAGTTCATGTGACTCCTTTGGAGCTGTGGTCACGTACATTTATAATGGTGCACACGAACAACTTCTGCAATCTGAGTCCACCTTTTGCACCACTCTCAAGTCTCAACATCCAAAAAAATTTCATAAAATGGTGCTCCTCTACTAAAAGTGAAAAGGATACATGTACATGGAATGAATGCTTTTTGATGAGAAATGATGTCCAGCATTTTCGTGATGATGACCTTGAGAGCACATCATGTTTTCCAGAGCTCTCTGAAAGCGTAACAACATCAATTATTTTTGTGGGCTAAAATTACATATTATCAAACACTTGTTCTCACAGAGTTTTGGAGAGTCGATTTTTGTGGATTTCATGAAACCAAATTGTATGCTTTGCCCTGACTCTATATACTGATAGGTGTACGTGGTGCAAAAGAGCGATTATTACGCGTTATTAAAGTGAAAACTGGATTTGCTGCCGGCAGTTAAGAATGAGTATTTATATACTGCTGCTGCACATTGCGGTTTTGTAGGGCGTGAGACATACAACCTTCAATGTTCTTGATATTTAGTATTTATAGCTTGAGTCTTGGTCTGATTCGTATATAAATTTTGAGTAGAAAATTAGTGCAAGCCAGTGGCAAAGTGCAATTCGACACGTTCAAAGCTTGGAAACACTTTTCATACATTTATTTTTTAAATTTTGATTTTGAGAGCAAAATGTACTGCGAGTTTGTCATCGCGGTGATATGTCTCTTCTTCATGTGGGTCGTGGCGGACAATTACTTCCCTTCGAAGAAGAGACCTCCTGGTAAAAGACAAAATAACAAACTAAAATAAAAACGGAATTTTCTATTTAAAAAATACGTTTTTAAAATCAGGTCCCTTCCGCTGGCCGATTCTTGGGAATGCCCTGAACATCATTAAGAAGAAGCCACCCTTCGTTGTATTTCGCGACATGGCAAAGACCTACGGTCCTGTAACTTATGTCCACATGGGAAGGCGTCCTACAAGTATGGAGGACTTTTTCTATATTTTTCTAAGTGACCAATAACTCAACTATTTCTTATAATAATTTCATATATGTAATTATTTTTATTTTTAGTTCTCGTCGACGACTTTGAGACATCGAAAGCCCTCCTCAACTCCGAATCCTGGATCGACCGCCCCCTCTCCGCTTTTGTCCTCGAACGTCCTCACGTCGACTCCCTTGGCATCATTTTCTCCTCCGGCGGCGGCTGGCGGGAGATGCGCCGCTTCTCAATGCGAACTCTGCGAGACTTCGGTTTCGGCAAGCAAACGAGCATGCAGGATCCTCTTGAAGATGAGGTGAAGGACCTTCTGGCCCACCTCGACAAAAAGTTGGCCTCCTCCAAGGAAGTAGTAATGAGAGTGAAACACCTCTTCAACCTCCCCGTCCTCAATCTTTTGTGGGGCATGGTCTCCTCCGTGCGCACCGCTGAGGACGACGTGAAGCTCCAGCGCCTCACCAAATTAGTGGACAACATGACTGGCGCCACCTCTTCTGGCTCGGTGCTCGACATTTTGCCAGAGCTGAGACACGTCGCTCCCCGCCTCACAGGGGCGACTTTGATGAGAAAAGGCTTCAAAGAGTTGGGAAACTATTTTCAAGAGTTGATGGACTCCAGGAGGTCACAAGGGGTGGAAGCCGAAGACAAGAGGGACTTTATTGATATGTTTATCAAAGAGATTGATAAGCGCAAGAGTTTAGGAAACGATCCAAAGTCAAATCATTACACGGATGAGCAGTTCATGGCGACAATCACTGACCTCTTTGCGGCTGGCTCGGATACCTCCAGTAATACCATGGAGTTCGCGGTGTATTACGCCATGAAGAATCCGGGGGTGCAGAAGAGGGTGCAGGAGGAGATTGATAAGGTGGTGGGTCGGGAGAGGTTGCCGACGAATGGGGACAGACCTTCGTGAGTGTTGATTTAAATAAAATAGCCAATTTTAATTTTTTTGTGACACATGCTTTTTTATCCAGGATGCCATACACGGAGGCGACCCTCCTGGAAGTCCAGCGGATGGCTAATGTCCTCCCAATGACAGCTCGGAATTCGACTGAGAACTGTATTGTTGGCGGTTACGAAATCGACAAGGGCACCATGGGCGTCGTCAACATTTACAGTATTCACATGGACACCTCCTTTTGGGGAGATCCCTTCACCTTCCGCCCGGAACGCTTTTTAGACTCCAACAACGCCATCATCCCCTCGAAAGCTGCGAGAGTCATTCCATTCGGCGCCGGAAAGCGGGTGTGCTTAGGCGAGCAAATGGCGAGAACGACGATCTTCTCTTACTTCACCTCCCTCCTCCAAAACTACAGCTTTGAGGAGGTAGAGGACGATCCAGAGTTCAAGGCGATTTATGAAGATCCTCAGGAACCGGAGTTGACCTGGTTTACGAAATACGTTCATGTCGGCTTCACCCTCAGTCCTTATGCTTATAAGACAAAACTTATCAAGCGTAGTTAAGCCAAATGTAGTAATGATGTTGGTTAGGAGTAATAATTAAGGATTAAACTAGAGAAAACATTTTTAGAAATAAAATTTTGCTCAATTGTGGTGTAAATGATTTCACTTGCAAAAATATACATGATTTATTCCAGTTGGAAGATACGGTTGTAAATGTGAAGGAAATTTGAGTTAAAACTTGGGATTCTATAAATTATTGTAGTCAGACTTGGTTGAGACGGAGGTTTATTGGTTACCACCACTTTCCAATTCCTTTTCCAGGGAAAATATTAGTGAGAGGGGGGGGGGG